>JASDQU011027872.1:31707-61080 GCA_032191745.1 Picea mariana | reverse complement strand
TGATAGTGGCCGTGGATAGGAATTAGATCGGGAGTCGAGAAGGATATTGAGATGTTCTTTCAGTTTTTGAAACCCTTACTTTTCCATGAGATAGCTTGAGATATGGCGCCTTGGTCTAACAGCAAGGTCGTCTAATTGTCAGACTCCGAAGGTTTATTCTTGTTTCATATACATATTCTTAGAGATACTTGTTCATTGATGGATTAGCTCGGGCACTGAAGGACTTCCAGGAGGGTTTTGTCACTGGATTTTTGGATTTTGTTTCTGTACTTATTTGTTTATGTGAATTTGGTGGTGTGTACTAATAATGGATGTCTATTCTATTCTATTTTATTGCATCTTAATTGTGATAAGTAACTGATGTTTGATTAATTTCAAAGAGAGTAGTATAAATGTTATATTTTTTGAAGGTTTTTTTTGTTATGTTTGATTTTGTCTCAAATTCGGTGATGAATGGTTATATCTGCAGATTTGAGTGGCTAAGTTTGTATAATGGGAATGTCCCACCTGTTTCTCAGCACACTGAATCCATTTATGCTTTCAGAAAAACAATTTAAACAACAGAAAATAGAGATTTTGTCCAAATTTACATTGCAAAGGATATATAACAATCCAAGCCACTTATTTAATAGCATCTTTAAAATTATAAAATCTCCTTAAACCTATATACATAATAATATTTTGAATAATTTCAAATGAATAATATCTTACACTTAAAGCAATGCMAGCCTCCAGAGTATCTGCAAAAAGGCAAKTCTCCATAGTATATGGAAAAGGTAATTTTGATTAGCCAAAATAAATTTTGTTAAAGTAGATATATATTTTTTWAAARAGTTTATTGTAAAGTTATTTTTTTTTAATAAGGTGAGAAAATCTATTATAACTTAATTATCAATTAGTAATAAAAATAACTATTACTTAATGCTATCTGTCAATGCAGAGTCTTGACAGAGTCAATGCTTACYGACTCATTTATAATACCTTTCTCTTTTAAAACATCTTCATTGATCAATGAAACAGATTTTTATTATTTTTATTTTTGAAAGTTATTAAAAACTGACATGGAAGGAGTACATTGTTGTKCTGTGAGAGACCTGAGTGTTTTACAGCGCTGTTTGAAATGGATGTTCAACCATTTATGCATGTCTTTCTGAAACAAAGAGGGGCATTTCGAGTTTTTATATTCCTTTCCACGCTTACAGATTATCCATTGTTAAGATATATGTGGGAAAAGATGGGAGAAGAATTTTGGTAAAATGTTTAGGCTATCTTGAATAGAGAAAGCAATATTGTTGAGATTCTAATCAATATATCTAATAGGGAAAGCAATATTGTTGAGATTCGAATCAATATATCTAATAGGGTAATCGATATTGTTGAGATGGTAATCAATATTGTTGAAATTCTAATATATCTAATAAGGGAAAGCAATATTGTTGAGATGGTAATCAATATTGTTGAGATTCTAATCAATATATCTAATAATAATAATAGGGTAGGGTAATCAATATGGTTGAGATGGTAATCAATATTGTTGAAATTCTAATCAATATATCTAATAGGGAAAACAATATTGTTGAGATGGTAATCAATATATCTGAGAGGGTAAATTTTGATTTACCATAGTGGAATTAACTAAAAGAGGGCAGAGCGCCGTGTCAAAAAAATAGACAAGAATTGCTGTCAGAGACCTGTAGATTAAGATAATGTTCCACCAATCCTTCAAAACCCTGGATCATCTAAAGCTGATTAGCAAGGTGATCTGAAGTTCACAGGGTTGAATCGGAGGTAGAATCAAGACTTTCAGGGCATCAATGCTGGATGTTAGACAATGATTTATAGGGTTCAAACTTCAAAACGAAGATAGTTCCAGTCCAAGAGTCAGGACACCATTCAGTTAACATTATAACAATGAGGATTTTATTTCAAAGATTGAAATCTCGTGGCCAGAGGTAGCAACAGGCTTCAGGGAAATGAATGTCAGTAGGTTAATAATTTAACAAAAAGTGGAAAGGAAAAATGAAAGAATACTTGGAAAGTGGGTGATGGATAATGAGTCTTACGCGACAGAGTCCATTCTGTCAGAACTTTTACTACTGAGATTACACGTGGAAGCTGCAGAGCAGATAGAACACGGGATATTATCTGTTCAATTTTGCCATAGAAATTTTTTAATTTGCACATTTGAGAGTACCTTAGGAGTTTTATAGCATTTTGAATTTATTTATACATTCAAAAATTAAATAACAATATGTAATTTTACCCAAATTTATACCAAAAATACTAAAACTTAGAACATTTAGACAAGACAGTTAAAAAAATGATAAAAACTATAAAAATTCAATTTAATTTAATAAGTGAAAAAATTTAATTAATTTTCATTTATATTTTTGTAAATTTTAATTTATAAATTATTTAAATTTAAAAAATAATTAATTTAAAATAAAACTTCTATTAATTAAAAAACTTAAAAAACTAGATTTATATATTTATTTATTTATTTATTAAAAACATAATTTTTTCTCATATAAAACAAGTTAAGATAAATAAAGATTTTATATTTATATAAACTTTGTAGATGATGTAACGATAGATCAATTTTTCTCATTTCCGGTGTTGAAGTTGCCAAGCACCATACTCATTTGGTAAATAAATAAAAAAATAACAATTTTAAATTTGAATATATATATATTTTTTAATTATATTTTTTATAAATAAAATTTTGTTTAAATATTTAAATTTTAATAATAATAAATAAAACTCAAAACTCATTTAACAACTTATAAATATCAATATTAATTTTAAATAATAAAAAGCAAAACTTAAAATTCATTTAACAACTTATACTTAGTTTTCAATAATAAAAAACAAAACTTAAAACTCATGTAACAGTTTAAGTTTTAACAACTTATAGACATTAACATTAGCTTTCAATAATGAAAAACAAAACTTGAAATTCATTTAACAACTTGTCCTTAGCTTTCAATAATGAAAAACAAAACCTAAAACTCATGTAACAACTTAAAACAAAACTTAAAACTCATGTAACAGTTTAAGTTTTAACAACTTATAGACATCAACATTAGCTTTCAATAATGAAAAACAAAACTTGAAATTCATTTAACAACTTGTCCTTAGCTTTCAATAATGAAAAACAAAACCTAAAACTCATGTAACAACTTTAACCACTTATAATTAGCTTTCAATAATAAAAAACAAATTATTGAAAAACAAAACCTAAATGTAACACCTTGTGGAAATCAACATTCTTGAAGGCGATCTCCAATCGATAATGACCTCACAGCTGAAGTATCTATATTCAATTGTGGAGAAAATATAAGAATTTAAAATCAAAATAAGGATTTACATTTTATGATAACTAGTGTATTTGATTTTTTAATTTTTAAATATTTACAATTGCAATTTATATTAGTTAATTTATTATGGGGAAAAATGTTTTACAACTGAGTATGGGAAAGATATTCATATAATATAATTTATTAAAATAATAAGAAAAAATTAATTATATATATATATATAAAATAAAATATTTTAATATATTAAAATATTTCATATATATTTTAATTGGTTTGAATTTGTTTTGTTTCCATCTTTTCTACTCTAGTGAACAATGTAATGATTAGGTTGTAATATACTATAAGATATATTTATATATTAATCATAATAAATATTATATATTTATTAATATATTAATATATTAAAAAAATATTAGTATATTTTATAATAATAATTATTTTTAATATTTTAATATTAATGTATTCGTATTCAACCATTTCCCAACATCTTGGATGTTTTTTTTTATGCTTATATCTTTAAAAATGTAGGTAATAACAATCTATATCTAGGTTCCCATAGTAGTGGAAGTGCACACATCTAAAGGCTACTCCTTTATAGTCCAAGTTAAGATGAAAAATATTAATATCCCTTTGGATATCCATTGTCTTTGCCAAACCTTTTGTACCCTCCAACCTTACCAAAATTCGAGCCATTCCATAATATATGTTTCATAATTTCCTTAAAAACCTCTTTGAATCACAATGTCGAAGGAAACCATGGGATTCAAACTTGCGCATGTATAACATTCACATTGGATGACTAGGCATCCAACTCTACATGCCATTTATTTAAGAACATGGATTGGTAACCCCATCTCTGCCACTGGTATGAAATGTTCTATGCATATTTCATCATCCTAAACACCTAGACCAACCATCCTTTTACCAAGATCATAGTTCATGGGGAGAACCCCACAAATGGTTCAAAGTTGAGCTTTGTCCAAGCCTTCAACTCTTCATTTCTCATCCTTTTTCTAGGAAATCAACCTACCAATTCTTGGTTACCCATCTCCTTTATATCATCGAGTTTGATTTTTCCTCCTAAGTTTAGGATGATAGTATCTTGAGTTTTTTTTATACACTTACATTGCATAAGTTTCCTTGAATCTTCTTGATAATGTAACCCTACAACATTGGAATTGGAGGATGGGACACTGCTCATAAGCTACAAACCCAACATTTCACCAGCAAAACCTGAATCAAAGAAATTATCCTTTCTTCCAATTACACAATTGTATTGGATTTCAAACTTAGAGTAGGCCTCGATTAGAGGGTTTATGGAAGCATACCTTGAATGCAATTCTCATCTATCCTCTTATGAGTAGGATTTTAAGGTACATGGATTTGCAAGATCAGATTCATAATTCTTTGCATGAAGTGAACTCCTCATGCATTGATGATCCTTGGTATGACCAATGCAGGGTCTCATCTCCCCCTCCTCCACATGGCCTAAGGACCTAACACTTTTATTAGCCATCTCTTGATCCAAATCACCTAAAATGATTATGGTATCCTCCTCGAGTAAATGAGACCCCAACTGATAAATCCAACCATAACCATGCTAGAACACAACATGTCTCTCGATCTATTGATCACTCGACTGAACCAAATTTGTTGTCCCTCCATCAAGTCTTCTAAATTTTCCAAGTCTTACTCCTTCATCCCCATTCTCCAGTCCACAACATCCCTTCTTGACATCATCGAGAATGAAAATCACTATGAATCAAACCTAGTTACCACCTATGGAAACCCTTCATCCATAACTCCTCCACTAATCACCCATCATTCAATTTGATTACTTAACGTTTTTTTTCGAAGGAAAAAAATTCAAAATTTTATTTGTAAAAAAAATAAAACATTGTCATATGGCTCAAGGCATTCAAAAAAGTGATTTGTAGGATGATGGAGAAAACAACTTTGCATACATGAATTACATGTCATTGAGCTAAATTGAAAAAAGGAAAATTCTTCCTTGACCTAAAAGGACATAGATTACCCCCCGGATGGGGTGCTAGTGACGACCACCTGGCACACAGAGGAAGAGCGGAGGAGCCAGCTAGGCAACGAGCCATGTGACCGGCTCGTGCCAGCAACCGCCGACTCCATCCTGCGTTAAATAACATTTACGTCGATTGCAGGGGCATTTACTTGGGCTCTTCCAACATCTATTATGTGTGGTGCAATGGCCTCTCCATCTGTTTATGTTACTATCCCTCTCCCGGGTTCACACTCCAGTACTCCCCTGCCCTGGCCTGGTTCTGATTGCTTGCTCATGGTGTCCGCGACTTCTGGCCTGCTCCAGGTTCTCCCCTTTGGCCTGGAACGCCACTCCTACTTACTGTGCCAAACCATGCCATGACAATGAGGAAGACCGCGAAGGGGTTCTCCTTGGCATCCTCCTCGGCGTCGCACTTCGACTTCTCCTCCTGGTTTTCCTTCAACACTCTCCTCGCTGCTCTTGCTGCCTGAGGTAGCGTTTCCCAACTCCTCCACTGCACCTGTCCCCCGCTTCGAGTGTCTAGCCTTAATTGAAACCGTGCCGAGGCCATCCCTGCGCCACCCCACCACTCCTTCAACCTCCAGGAACTCCATTCCTCCCCTTGCGCTGGTTCTCGGTTCTTCAAATTTGCCCATGGGGATGCCATCTCATGTTTGGGCCACCCAAAACAAGGCGTTGACATCCTCTAATTCCAAGCCGGATTTGCAGTGGCAAGAAAACTTCGCCATCCTCTACGACTTGGTTTTCGAACTCCATTAGGGAGTGGAGGACCTTCACTTTAGGTTACAGCTTGTGGACGGGAGAATCTCAACCGTCCTCCAGCTTCTTTCTACCTTCCAAGATGCCTCTCCTGCCTACCTAGCAGGTGCGGCTTCAGAAGGAGCGCCATCCTCAGCAAGCAACGACGGGAATCTCAGGATGCAGGGTGTGGTAGAGGTCATTGTGGAGCCGGCTCTACAGGAGGTCATGGAAGCGGTCATAGCCACCGGTCAGAAGGTGCACATTCCATTGGGAGACGCTGAGACAGCTGCCAATAAGGACGAGTGCACCATGGGCGACGACATGCACTGGGCAAACCGAGGGACACGAAGAGGAGCCTTGGCCAGGTTATCTGCCAGAGTATGTGCTAGACTATTCACTAGTTGTCTAACCCCTCAAGGGGTCTGTTATTTCTTAATAGTTTCTCCTCTAGTAGCATCTTAGTCAGCTGAGCTTTGTGTTTTTTTAGACTGGTAAGAACTCAGTTGCTAGACTTATCTGGTTGGCTGAACTGGTTTCTCCCTTTGGAGAAGTTCAGTAATTACAATCCGGATGTTATTAATTTTTGTACTTATGGTTTGGTTTTTTGAAGGCCCTCTTATATAATATTACTTACTTACAAAAAAAAAAAAGGACATAGATTACGTCTTTCAAAAGCATGATTTAAAAAATTTGGACTATCACAAACCCATGAGGTGTATCAATAAATAAATATGATTTTTCATGAATTTAAAAGACAAGAATATACCATTTCAAAGATTCGAGTATGGAATCTATCCATTGTCTCTAGAAAAAAATATAGCCAAGGTGGATGCGAGAAATAATTTGTATGCCCATCCTAAAAGATGGAAATGATCCAAGTACCACGCTCCAATCCAAATGCCTCTTTTGAAATCCCATCAGCTAAAATGTTCAACTCCCTATATATACAAGTCAAAGAAATGTGTGAGAAGGATGTCATTTGTCATTGTATATCATCAAAAAGTGGATGTAAGATGAAATTTCCGAGTTATGCTTCCTTTTCTATGATCCAGATTTATGAGTGGAATGAAATGAAACACATATCTATAACATTAACACAAATATACAGAGGACAATAACATAGATACAGTGGAACATAACTTCTATTCAATAAAGAAATCTGTTGAAACTGTAAAATGCAGAATGAAAACAATCTTGCTCGAATGGTGGTAGTTAATCTTTGTGAAGAGATGTGGCGGCTACACACATTCATCTGAGCACATTACAATAAGGTCTCCATGCCTTTTTAGCATCAAGAGGTAAACATAAAACCCTAGAGATCCAAAAACCTAAGCCTAGGAGATGAAGCGCCAAAAGTCATGTGGGCCTCGATGGGGTAAATTCGTACATCAACTTTATGGGGTCGTAACTTTTGCATACGATCTTTGTTTTAGGCACACGATAACCTATTGGAATGTTCTATCCAAATAATACACATTATGCCATCACACTTCGACTTCATGTATAGTGTGACTATGGAAGGCCCAAAAAATTATATTTAGGGCCTCAAAACAACCCCGAAAGTTTAGGACCTGAAAAGCTAGAAAATAATTGTCAAGATGAAAATTGCAACTACCAAGATGAAAATTGTAACTGCCAAGATGAAAGTTGTATTTGAGCTAGCTGGAAGAGGTGGGTGGCCATCAATATCCACCTGGATCAATCCTCTCTCCTTAGGAAGCAATGGTCTCCATTGTGTTGATTTCAATACTCTTTCGTTCAATTGAAAATCCCAGATGTATCTATCCCTTTGCTAAATATTGGGGCGAAGATCTTGATCCACTAGGATTCTCTAAAATATGTTATGTGTGGTAAATTGAACCTATTCTTGAACCATAGAAGTGGGAAGAACTACAAAGATTCTAAATACCTGGAAAGGTAAATTCTTTGGAGTTGATTCATCCTAGCTAAAGGAGAACCTTTGGTTCATTCTCTTTCTCCACCTAAGATCATCACATGGTTTTTTAGACCCAATATTAGAGGAAATTTCAACATAAAATAGGCCTCTTAAGGAAAAATCAACAAAATTATAAAATAATTCCATGTAGACATTTTATATTACTATTTCACTTTTATCGAAGTTGCCCATGATTATTTCACTTTTATCAAAGATGCCCATGAAATAACCATATAATAATAATAATAATATATAATAATATAGTAATATAATATTATAATATAATATTATATTTTATAATAATATATAATATTATTATATATTGTATAATATATATAATTTGAAATGCTATATATTATTTGTTATTATATATATTAAATTTAGTTATATTTTTTTAATAGTATATTATATATTATTATTTAGTACATGTATTAAATTTAATTAATGTTGGTGATCACAAGTGTGTTAATGTATTAAAGGCACCTCAATAATACTATCTCTTATTTATTAAAAATATTGGAAAATGGGTTAGTATATTTATTTCACTCTTAGGGTAAACAAATTATATTATTAAAAAATTCCACATATCTCCAAATTATATAATAAAAAATTACACAAGACATGCACTTCTTTTGATTTTTAGAATATTTCGATTGGATAATACATGATGACATGGAATTTTTATTAGGGTTGGTAGGAAAAATTTTCAACCAAAATTCCTTTAATTCAGATGATAAATTTTTTGTTGAATTTGGCCCTCGGTGAGCCACTTGCCTTGGTGTAGGAGCTGCCCCTCTTTGACAGCCTAATAAAGCTAAATCTTTTGTTGGCGAGCTCCCTTGACCTGTGTGTCCATGATATGATCAATGGATTCTTGTTCCATGCAATCAAGGTTGAGCTCTGTCAGTGTCAATTGTTTTGTTATCTCTAAGGTGTCTAATAAGGGTGGAAAGTATGGCTAAAGGAGGTCCACATTAAACACTCGGTGCAAGCCAAGGAAGGGGGTAATGTTGATCTCAAAAGCATTGTCACCCACAACCTTGGTGATGGTTTAAGGTCCATAGTGGAGTGGATGAAGCTTCCAATGGGTTCCTATAAGGTGTTCTTTCTGCAAGTCCATACAAACTTTATCTCCCACCTGAAACTTTTGTGGCCCCCAATGTTGATCATGGTGTTTCTTGTACTTGGCATTGAAATTCTGCAAAAATCCTGAACTTATTGGTGGATGTGTTGGATTCGTTCAATGAACCGAGTGGCTTTGTCGACTTCAATTTACAAATGGGATGATTCTTCCTATGGCTGATCCAGCTATGTATGGCTCTATTGGAACTTTGTTGAACATAGGGAATACTCTCATCCCATGTGCGTAGATGCTTGGAATTTTACATGCGCAAGATATGCACAATCATCATGTTGACGAACTCGATTTGGCCATCTGTTTGGGGATGGAAGACCATGGATTTGGTGATCATGGTGTCCAGTCATGACCAGAGGCTTGACTAGAATGTGCTGAGGAACCGATTGTCTCAATATGAGATGATAGTTTATGGTATCCCAAAATGTACCCACACTCGTTCGAAGAAGATATTGGCAGTGGCTTGTTTTGTGATGCTCTTCTTGTAGGAGACTAGAATCTCCATCTTGGAAAATCGATCAACAACCACGAAAACACAAAAATTTCCCTGCATAGTTGAAGGAAGGCTCGACATGTAGTCCATCAATATGGATTCCTAGGGTCTGTTAGGATTAGGAAGAGGGGTGTACATGCCTTGTTTCTTAATGGCTAGTTTGGAAATGGCTCAAGATGTGTAGGACCTGATATACTTTCTGATATCCTATCGGAGTTTCGACCAATAGAAATGTTGTTGGAGAGCTGTCAATGTATTTTCTATGCCGAAGTGTCCTGTCATCTGATTGTAGTGAGATTCCCAAATCAAATTCACTCGCTTGCTTGATGAAACACATAGATGGCCCAAAACGGAACAACAACTCATCTTGAAGATGAAAATCAGTGACAACTGTGTTTGTGCCCAACATATGGTAGGTAGTGGTGAAGTTAGGATCTCTCTTGTAGAGTTGGGGCCATCTGGAGGTCTCATGTCCACAAGAGTGTAGCACTGTGGTTAGTGCAACAATTGGAGGATGGTTGAGGCAGTCAACAATGCGGTTGGTTCTCCTTGTGTAATAATTGATGTTGATATGGAACTACTGCAAATATGTGGACCACTTATGATGGCAGTCATTCTGCAATTTTCCTTTTGTCTATATGAACTACTGAGGTTTATGATAAGTGTCAATGATTGTCTCCTTCCCAAAAATGTTATGTCTACACTGGTGGCAGGTTTGTACAATGGAGTACATTTCTTTGTCGTATGTGGGGTACTTACAAACAATATACGATAGAGTCTCACTATGATAGGCCATGGGATGTCCATGTTGATTGAGAACTGTGCCTAAAGAATATTCTAAAGCATTTGTCTTAATCTCAAAAGGATGTTGCAGGTTGGGTAATGAGCGCACTGGGGTCGAGCATAAGTGCTTCTTGAAATCATCGAACACTTTCTTTTGTGATTGGCCCCACCTAAATTTTTCCTTGCCACCTCCCCAAGTCACTTGGCTAAGGGCCCATGCAATGTGGGAGAATCCCAACACGAACCTGTGATAGAAATTGGAAAGTATTAAGAAGCTCTGAAACTCAGCGATTCTGTTCAAGGTTGTCCATTCATGGATGACTTAGATATTGGATGGATCGACATACAACCATGATCATCAACAATGTAGCCTAGGTACTAGACCTTGTTCATGTTGAAGGAACATTTTTTCCAAATTTGCATATAGCTTGTGTTGGCACAGAGTGTGTAGAAACTGTTGAATTTGATGCAAATGTTCCACCCAATTCTTGTTGAAGATGAGGATGTCATCCAAATACACCACCACAAAAGATTTGGTGAACAACGACAATATATCTTCCATTATCGTCATGAAAGTTTCTAGGGAATTTGTAAATTCAAAGAGAATGACCAGCCATTGAAAAATACCTTCTTTTTACTTAAAGGAGTCTTCCATACATTGGTCTTCTCTATTGGGACCTGGTGGTAGTCGGACTTCAGATCAATCTTAGTAAAATGTTTCCCCCCCTTGAGCTATACAAGGAGATTGTCAATTTGAGGAATTGGGTATTGGTTCTTGACTGTGATTTTATTTAGGGCCCGATAATCAATGCAAAGTTTCGAGGTCCAGTATTTCTTCTACACAAGGATGATTGGGCTTCCACAAGGTGATGAGATTGGGAGGATGTGCCCCTTTTTGAGAAGCTCTTGGATGTGGCGCTTGATTTCATTATTTTCTAATAGAGAGTGACGATAGACTGGTCCATTGGGTAGCATTGCACTAGGGGTCAGATCGATTGAGTGCTTGACCTGAAAGTCCACAGGTACCCCAATGGGTGAGGAGAAGATGTCTTTGTATTCTTCCACGACCTTATCCACTTTATTTTGTTGCATTCAAAGACCTTTCGTGGAGGCCATGGATGTGGTTGCACCCTTCTGCTCACTTTGAGAATGAATCACAAAGACGACAAAATTCCTGATTTGAGATATGACCTTCTTGCATTTCTTGGCAGAGATCAAGGAAAAGAGGTAGATGGGACTACCTCTGGTATCCTATATAATTTCATGTCCAAATTAATAATAACACTATGAGGCATAGAATCATATGCAACATGGCATTTGTATAAATAAGTTTGGACTAAAAGAACATCACAAACTTCAAAGGGGGCCACATCAAGCAATACCTCATATTTGAAGGAATTGATTCCATAGGTCAGGTGACACTATTGGCTAACACGAAGATCACTCCCTTAGTGGATCCATCCGATGTTGTACGACTCTGGGTGTGGTTTTGTCGGCAGAGCCAACCTCTTGATGACCCCCACTAAGATAATGTTATTTTGGCTATCGCTATCAACAATGAAGTGAAACAGAGTACCCTTCACCCACATTTGTGAATGAAAGAGGCATTCATCTTCCTATGGTTCATTAGGCTTGTCGGGCTAGACCTTGGTGGTTGTAGAAATGATGGAACTAGGTTCTACATCAATTATCCATCTCCCTTTTTCTGGTTTTGACCTAGAGTCGGATCCTACATCTGATTCATAGGATTTCACCTCGGCCACCAATGGCTACTTTGAGAAACATTCAACAATGTTATGCCAGGGGATCTTATGGAACTCACACCATTTCCGAGTGTATTTATTTCTCTTCCCATTGTCCTTCTTTGTTAGTGGTTTGGATAGGTTTTCCTGAGGCTGTCCATCCTTGCTCTTCCCTTTTTTACTGCAGGTTGGGGCAACCTTTTCCCTACTTCTGCTATGAGGGGTTTGCAGACCCAAAATACCACGTCTTATGTTTAAGTTTTTTCTCGATTTTGAAATCATATCAATAGGCTGCGCCCAAGGACGAGGTGTATAGAAACTCCATTTATCTCTTGATCTATCTATGTCTATCGCCGCATTACTTGAGCACTAGATGTCGCTCAAAGTCTTTGATACCCAACTTGGTGTGCAAGGTATGGAAGGAGTTGGTGAACTTTGGCATTGTTTGGTCCCTTTCATGCCCCAATGTGGTCAATATTGTATATAAGTTTTCGTAACTTCCAATAGGGTAGTATTGTTCCTTAATAGAATTCCTGAAAGAACCCAAAGTGGGTGAAACTACAAACAATGTAGATCCCTCTATTTTGTTTTGGTCATATAAAGTCTCCCACCAATCTTTGACATGTGGTACAACCTTAAGGAGTGCAAATGTAATATTTCCTCTATCGAAAAAATTGTGGATAGAAAAATACCCTTCTATAAGGTTTAACCATTTTTATACAACATCCACATCTATTTTAGCTTCAAATATTGAAATATCAAAATTGATCTGTACCTTGAAGGGGAAGTCCCTCCACTTCAGGAAGATGCATTTCATGTTGGAAACCGTCAAAGGATTTGCCCAAAGTTATCCATCATCTTGTTCATTTGTCGTGAGAGGGCTTCCTTGAGAAATAGTTTAAAAGGATCTCCCACCCCATAATATCTATTTTCTTCCCCCATGGGAGGTCGTTAGGTTCAACGAGGCCGATCTTGCAAAGGCTCAACTAGTTTGAGTCCCAACTATCTATACCTTGACCTCGTTGGGGACATGCACAAATAAACAAATGAAGAGTAGACCGTTGCGATACCACTGATCCATATTTATGAGTGGAACATAATGAAACATAGATATATAACATTAACATATATATATATATATATAGAGGAAAATACTAGAGATATAAATGGAACTTAACTTCTATTCAATAAGGAAATCTTCTAAAACTGTAAAATGGATAATGAAAACAGTCTTGCTCAAATGGTGGTAAATAATCTGTGAGAAGAGATGTGGCAGCTAATATGAGCACATTACAACGAGGATTCCAGACCTTTTTAGTGTCAAGAAGTAAATAGAAAACCCTAGACATCCAAAAACCTAACCCTAGGATATGAAGCACCAAAAGTCATGTGGGCCCTGATGGGGTAAGTTAGTACATAAACTTCTTGAGATAGTAAATTTCACATACGATCTTTGTTTTATGAACACGATATCCCATTGGAAAGGTCTATCCAAGGAATACACATTATTCCATCACACTCTAACCTCATATACAACATGATTGTGAAGGGCCCAAAAAACATTGTTTAGGGCCTCAAAATGGCCCTGCAAGTTTAGGATCCAAAAAGCTAGAAAAAAATTTCCAAGATGAAAACTCTAACTGCCAAGATAAAAGTTGTATGTGAGCCAGCTAGAAGAGGTGGGTGGCCACTTTTATATACCTATATCATCCTAACCATTGAATAACAAATAGTGAATCCGAAAAAAAATCTAATTGTGTAAAATGATATTCTTGAGGAAACTATAAGGTTAATTTGAGAGCCATCAATTCATAGTAATTGTTATTTTCATACCCTATCCTAGCTCTTAAGGATATATTGTTATTTGAGGAGAGATACAAGATTCCTACAAAACCTAATTTTGGGGGATTCCCTCAAAAGGAACCTTCAAAGTATGCCCAAGGAATGTCATTATTTATGACTTCTTCTTTTGTCCCCTATTACTTTTTTTTTTGTATACCTATGGGTATGCATTTAATATATTTAGAGATTTATTCCACATTTGAGGGGAAGAGTTTCTTGTACTTCAAATAGCTTCAAGTTTCTAGTGAGCCATCTTCCCTAAGATGTATTGAGTTGAAGATATATAATATTCATTGTATCCTTATTTGTATAACAATACCTGAAGAATTATTCACTTGTTCCCCCTTTCCATACAATCTTAAACCCTATCATGCTTCCAAATTATTTCTAGATATCTTTGGAAAAGGAACAGGTCATAATTAAGTGATATATTGTTTCCTCTATTTGTGGAGATAGACTACACCAACTAGGGCCAAAAAAAATATTTTTCTATAGAACATCCCATGTAGGATCCTTTTTATTTAAGAACAACCACTTGAAAATTTTATTTTTGGAGGGTTACCTTAGCTTCCATATGATTTTTGTAACACCTTGATTCCCCCAGTTTGTAAATATAACTATATTGGCAAAGAGACTATGGAAAATTTGATATGTGTGAATATTTTATTTGATGAACCTTTGTATAAAAGGTCAATGATTATAATTTATGTTATTAATAGAAAATGGATAAGTGTTGCATAACTTCTGAAAGGGGGGTTTGCCAAGAGAGACCACGCATGTTATGAAAGAGATGATGAGGGGAACCTAGAATGGTTGAGATAAAACCCACCAAACCAACACTTTGCTGGATTTAATTTCTCAGGATTAGAAAATTCCTCCGACCCAAAAATGAATTACAATCAAGCTGGTAGGTGGGAAGACCTCCTCAAGAGTTAATGAGGGGATGGGGCAAAGTGCCCATCTATAAGGCTTCCAAATCTGACCAAGGACTGGGAATTTGTTCCACATGAAATCTTGATGAGGAAGGAAAGAAAGTAAGGCATGGTGGGCAGAGGAAGACCTACGAAGAGTGCAGAGACGAGAGACTAAGCTCTCGGGTTCGAGGAAGAACTGTGAAAAAGAGTGATTTTTGATCGTAGGAAATAAAGACTAAGTCGGGAGAAGAAGAGTAACATTTGTCCCTATATATGACTGAGTTGGGAGAAGGAGAGTAACCTTCATCCCTATCTATGACTAATTCGAGTGAAGGAGAGTAACCTTCATCCCTATCTATGACTGAGTCAGGAGAAGGAGAGTAAACTTTGTCCCTATTTATGACTGAGTCGGGAGGAGGAGAGTAACCTTTGTCCCTATCTATGACTGATTTGGGAGAAGGAGAGTAACCTTCATCCCTATCTATGACTGAGCCAGGAGAAGGAGGGTAACCTTCGTCCCTATCTATTACTGTGTCGGGAGAAGGAGAGTAACCTTCGTCCCTAACTTTCGTTGAGATGAAAGAAAATATTCAATCTCATATCATCGTAGTCTAAATCGGGGGTGGCCAGTGCTAAATACGTTCAGAGTGACTAAGCCTATGGTTTGGTGGAAACAGGCACCCCTTTGAGCAGTTGCATCGCATCGTCTAGTTCTAATAAGTGTTTTCATACTTTATGCATCAAAATGGGATAATGGATGAATGCATGTGTTTATCTATTTATAGATCATTTATGTATTGAATGGTTATGTTATGTGTATGCACTTATTTCCTTGTGAACTCATGCTTCTAATGGATTATCTATATTCCCCATCTTAGCCCTCGATGTGTCATGGGACGTAAACCTGTAGGAAGGCTGAGATAGAAAGTATTGCATCTATCTGGCCTTGTCCATTTGAAGAGGATATCTCCTTTAGACTCCTTGTTGTGTGACCGATATATCATGCCCAAGTCCTTAAAACTTTCATGATGAATCTTAGGAAGGATAGCGAGAATTAATTCTTGAAAGGGAAGATCCTTTCATTTGGAAGAAAAGCAGACGGAATCCGTTTGGGAGGACCCATATGACCAACACCTAGGAACATTAGGCTAATCCTAAGGGATCCAAATCCTTTTGGCTTCAGAGCTCTGGAAGTTAGGGACTTCAAAGCATTGTCGACCCTATTAGTCATAAACTGGCTGAAGGTAAGCTGGAGATTCAGTTACTGGCAAGATAACCGGCAAGAGACAATTTCCCTAGTGGTTAGATGAACATGTCTTATCGACTAAACCGGGATCCAACTCCCCATAGTGAAGTAGTGAGAGTGACCAATTGATAATATTCAGGGGTTCCCTTAGCTGTTAGATCTGTGCCAAGGGGAATTCGGCAGAGTACCACTTCATGAGAATGGATATTCCGTAACATCAAACTCCCCAAACACCGAAGTTACAAAGTAAAGGAGAACCATAGATTTTGGGGAGATCGTTAGGAGCCACGCCTACCATCCGATCATTCAGAAGGAGGGACCCGCACATGGTACTCCGATGAAGTATTTCTTAGAGAGAATAGAGTGTCGATAAATCCAAAACCCTTGAAGGCCGGAGCCGTGAAGTAACCAAGACCATAGATCTAAAGATCCTTTGGGTTATTTCCTAGCTGTCAGATTTATGATGTAGTCAGTCTGTCATTGACTGCTTCAGGAGGACATGGTTATTGTAATGTAAAAAATCCCAAAGTTTGGAGTTGTGAAGTAATGTGGACCATGGATATAATGGTCCTTTAGGATCCCTCTCAGCCATCGATATACAAGGGACATGTGGTGCTAGATCCTTTAGTCCAGAGACTGGGCACTCCAGTGGATTTGAGGTATGGTATGTCGATAAGCTTCAAAGCCCAAAGTGATGCAAGCCATCGATTCGAGGGCACTTTGGGACTTTTCCTAACCATCAGTTCTAGGCCCAGAGGCCATATTTCACCTGAGTCGTCGATCTCAGAGGACAGGTGTCATAATACTTTTCACTCCGGAGGAAGGCTCATTGCGAGAAGTCGAGAGCTCTTGAAGGTCGAAGAACCGAAGTTAATCATAACCGTTGGTAGTGGAGGACGCATGTTAGGAGATCTGAAATCTTGGAAGGATTGCACTTCAGAGGTTTGCGTTTTTGAATACTTTGAAATTCACAGAAGCATAGAGTCTTGAAGTAATTGTGGGTCATTTATCTTGAAAGAAAATGGGGATCGTTGATCCCCATAGCATACCCAAAATTCGTTGATTCGATAGTTCGGGATATTTGTGGCGTCATAATTTGAAAACATCTAGAGCTCGAAGCTTTGAAGCACCAAAATAGGCACCTATTGTCTTGGAATCTGGTCATAGCCCGCATTCATATGCGATTTTAGCCGAAGGGAAGGGGCTAGGCCTGCAATTCAAATCTAAAGATCGAACACTGAATTCCCTGCTATCATGTGAGTTAGCTGAGGATCAAGCCCAATCGTTGGATTGGTTGGTGGGTGGATTTCCACCATAGATTTAGGAACGCTGGAAGCTCCAGGACATTGGAGAACTTGGGGAGAAGCATATTGAGTGGGATCCACATGAAGGCCCCAGGGCCCTGACCAATGAACACCCGAGGAAGTTGGGAGAGGTATATCTTCCAGTTTTGAGATCAGTTTTGAGCATGGAGAACTTGGTTGGAAATATCTGGACGAGAAGAATGTGATAGAGACCCTAAATGGAGGATTTGATTACTTAAGGAGAACAAAATTTTGACGCCCCATTCCTTAAAAATTCTTATAAGGGGTTGGGTCTGTTACAAATTGGTATCAAAGCATGGCAACAATACTTGGCTTGTTTGGGCTCATGAAAGAGTCAAGTGATTTCCTTCTTAGATAACTTTAAAGGAGAGGGAACCCTACCATACCGTATCTAGCGAAGAATGATTCAGACATAGGCCTGGATGGGCCAGAGACTAGTCATAGGACTGGTATACCAAGGCTAAGATGATGCTCATTGAAAGGTAATTCTACCCCTGGAAGAATGTTTATTATTTTCATTAACTCCTTGAGGAGAAGGAGTGGAGATTGAAACCGTGATTCGGTAATTCCTACTGAATTTAAGCAAAGGAATTATATTATCCCTTTGTCAAATTGATAACTACTCTTACATGAGTAGGGATATGCTGATCAATGTTACTGGTAAGACCTGAATGTGAATGACAGAGGTGGAAGAAATTATGTTATGAAGTTACATGAGACAAAGAAGGGACACAAACTGAGTTGTTATTTTATAATGTAACATTGTCTATTTGCTAGGGTGTGCAAAGTCTCTTGTAGTTAAGAGGATTGATGGAAATATGTAGGGTCAGTTTACTTGACCTATAATGGTTGAAACCGATAGCAGGGGTAATCTACTTAAGCAAGATAAAGAGGATTCCTTTGGGGATGTTGTTAATTCCCATAAAGGGAAAAGTGAAATGGGTATATGGGTCACACTATGAGCTCATTGTTGTGCAAAATTCATAGTGGCATAAAGACTTGTCTAGGCATGAAATCCCATATGTGAATGTGTTGTAATGCATGTGATGAAGGTTGCACAAATGTAACATGCAAATAGAATCAGTGAAACCTATGGATATTGTTATTGTAAGACCTGTAGCTGGTATGTATGGGTCAATAATGACCTAATGATAGTTGGGGAGTTAACACCCTAAATGAAAATGGTTGCTGGGGTAACCCAGTAAGAAAGTAAAAAGGATCTGCTTGATTGAGAGGTTTGCTAATCAAGACTAGCTGGAATCCAAATTGGCTTGCCTGTTACCTTGGGCATGGTTTAATTTCCCATATTGTATTTATAAGTTGGTTAATGATCTATGGAAATTAAGGCAAGAGTGTTTTCTTGCTAGCTGTTATCGTACAGAAGAGAGAAAAGTAACCTTTGTTGGCTATTATCATAAAGATAGGGAAACATCAGTATGAGTTTTGACTATGAGATAAGTCACGTAAGTGACCGTAATATTTAACTAATAAACACTAATTATAAAACTAAATTATCAAGGTGAATAAAGAGGTGCAAGAGATGCACCTGCATATACACAAATATGTGTATACATACTTACAATAATAATATGACTGCAAGCTATCAACTGAGAGGGAAGCTCAGTGTTGAGTATTCCTATGAGACTTATTATAAGAATGTTTGAAGATCCTTGGTAGAAGGATATAGAAGTTTGATATGTCCATGTGTGTGAATGGCATGGAAAAAGGTGCAAGCAATGAGCTTGCATGATGAAATTTTGGACTGTGTGTGTTTATGCTTGAGTGCATGGATTTAATGCATTATGAAGCTTCTTGATATGAATCCTGTTAGTAATACTAGTTAGGTATGAATGACATTAAATGTGAAAGTGATGCACATGCATGATGTAAGAGTATAGGTATACTAAAGGCACAAGGTGACTTCCTAAATGAGTGAAATGAGAGACAATCATTGCACTTACCAAGATTGAATGAATACCATGAATGCATGGTTGACCCCATTCTGAAGAGTTGTGAAAGCTCTGTTTTGAATGATATCTTAAGGGGAATGTACTCCATTTCCCCAGGAAAGGCAAACATAAATAAATGAAAGAGTAAATGAGCAAGTATGGTCTGTTGTCAGGATAAGAGGAAAATGATTATGCCTTGAGGATCACATGAGAATGATTTTGAACAATCACGAGTTGACTAATTTTAAGGTAGATATGTATGTAGGTTGTGAAATATACATATGGAAGCTACACACATGATTTTGGTTATTCTTATGGTTAAGTACATCATGGATCTAAGTTAACAAAACCATAATATGTGTGGATACATAATTTGGATGCATGAAAAAGATGCATGTTTATATTCGTTAAGGAATATTTGGTAAACAGTTGAATCTAACTCAAGGTTGAGGCCATCACAGATAGTGATGGATATGCAATGAGGAAGTTGCATGCTGATGGAGTTCTCAATGGAGGAACTGTATGAAGACTCTGCTAGGAGGACAAAGTCACAACCTTAATAACTGTCGAGAATTAAGAAGTGAGTTGCAAGCTTATGCTTATATATATATATATATAAGAATCTCATATTACATTTTGAAAACATCATGTAATGAATATAATACTAATAAATGAATAAATGAGTATCTTTGATTGAGTAAACTTGGTTGAAGGTCTGATAAGAAAAGGAAGTGAGGCCTTAGATATAACTCAACTGGGCTGAAAAGTCTTAGGCGGTGTAGAAAGAATTGGAAGAAGGGGAGAGCCCTCAATTCTTTTCTTGTTGAGTATTATGTTTTCTCTGGGATGAGAAAGTTGGTACACTGATGAAAGTAAATTTTTTGACACCATAATGATGATGGTCGTATTCCAGTAGAAACAATCGAGATTTGTTTGTATTGCACTCATGAAAACATTAAGGATAATGTGATGAAGTGCATAAAGATATGATAGGACATGTCTGAAAATGCTTTATTGTCTTAATGATATGCATGAACTTTTGAAAGGAAGTTATATGCCTTGGATACCCAAGTAGGGTATGACTCACGAAAGAGAACCTGAATGATGGAGGTGTGAACCTATGGTAGTAAGGACTGTTTGTAATCCTTGGAAGAATTCATGAACTGATATGTCACATTGACCAATCAAGGAATGCTTAAAGGCATTCATGTGAAACCTTGATTTTCGTGAGTGACAATTTAAGGTCATGATCGATTCAGAGAAGAAAATATGGTTATCCTAAAATAATAAATATGGACAGAGAATCCATATGGTAATAAGTTGGTTGAATTCCAACACACCTTGGCGAGAGTGCCTAACCTGAAAAGTGATAATCTAAAATCGATGCAAGGGAGAATTATGTGTGAATGTGGCCATGGAAATTGGTACATTGATTAAATTCACTTAATGTTGAATTTCATCTAGAAAGGTTGATATACTGAATTGAGGCATGTGTAAGGAATGTAATTTCCTTTTTCTTTATATTATTGAATAGATAAAAGTGATTTGATTGTTAGCATGGACAATTTAAGGATTGTTTGTGATGTCATTATAAAAGTGTAGGAAGAAAAGAGTCTTGGATATGGAAATGCTATAAGTCCATAAGGAAGACGAATTACTTGTCGATTCAAACCATAAGGAATGGTATTTTCTTTGAAGAGAATGCATTTGATTGCTAGTGTGCACAGTCCTGAAATTGTTTGTGAACCACTGCAAGTGTGCAATGAAAATATAATGTGCATGAGAACTAACAATTTGTTTGGAACTAATATGGGGAGGAAAGTCCCATGTCTATGAATCTGTTCCCTATGTGGAACAAATCTGAAAAAAAAATGTGGAATTTCGGAATCTGTGGGTGATAGATTTACAAGAAAATTCTGAATTTAAAATTTATGATGACGTTTCATGAATTTATGTATACTTGTGATACAGGTGAGAGGAAAATATCTATCCAGAAAGAACAGATGAAGGTCGTCGAGCTGAAAATCATGAAAAATGGCTACTGTTGAGCAATGAGAACCTTGTGGTAAGCCATGAGAACCCCGTGGTAAGCCATGATCGCCTAGAATATGTTGTGTTGAGGTAACACAAGATGAAGGGACACCTCAAATGTAAGACTCGATGAAGTCTCTGGAATTCCTCTTGTGAGAGAAATCCTTGGCAAGGAAAGATGGATCACCCGAAGGACTGTATAACAAAGAAGGGGATGCATGATCGTGGGCCTAGAGGGTGAGTGACCGCAAGGAAGAGTAGACTTTGATAGTTCTTGTAAACTATTGATTAGGATCATGCACACAATGGGTATGTCCAGAAAAAAAACAGTGAGCTTGGATAACAAGATATCCATGTGGATACAAATCAATAAACTGCACAGATGAGTATTGTGCTAAATTGTGATTTTTTTCTAGAATTTCATGCAATAATAAAATGTTTTTGCATGCAACTATGATTAATGTGCTTGTTGTCCAAGAATTATTGGAGACAAACATATCCATTTTTCTTTACTTCTATATATACAGAGGACATTGACAGATAAAACATCGAGGACGATGTTCCTTTAAGGGGGAGGGGATTGTAACACCCTGTTTCCCCCAATTTTTAAATATAACTATATTGGCCAAGAGACTATGGAAAACTCGATATGTGTGAATGTTTGATTTGATGAACCTTTGTATAAAAGGTCAATGAATGTAATTTATCTTATTAATAGAAAATGTATAAGTGTTGCATAATTGTTGAAAGGCGGGTTTTCCAAGAGAGACCATGGATGTTATGAAAGAGATGGTGAGGGGAACCTGGAATGGTTGACATAAAACCCACCAAACCAGTACTTTGATGGATTTAATTTCTTAGGATCAGAACAACCCTTTGACCCAGGAATGAATTAGAGTCAGACTGGTAGGTGGGAAGACCTCCTCAAGAGTTAATGAGGGGATGGGGCAGAGAGACCATCTGTAAGGATTCTAGACCTGAACATATACAAGGAATTCAGGACACACAGAGTCTTGTTGAGGAAGGCAAGAAAGGAAGTCATGGTGGGCAAAGGAAGACCTGGGAAGAGTGCAGAGACGAGAGACTAAGATCTAGGGTTCGAGGAAGAACCGTGAAAAAGAGTGAGTTATGATCACAGGAAATAGAGACTGAGTCAGGAGAAGAAGAGTAACCTTCGTCCCTATATATGACTAAGTTGGGAGAAGGAGAGTAAACTTCATCCCTATATATGATTGATTCAAGAGAAGGAGAGTAACCCTCGTCCCTATCTATGACTGAGATGGGAGAAGGAGAGTAACCTTCGTCCCTATCTATGACTGAGTTGGGAGAAGGAGAGTAACCTTCATCCCTATATATGACTAAGCCGGAAGAAGGAGAGTAACCTTCGTTCCTATCTATTACTGTGCCGAGAAAAGGAGAGTAACCCTCGTCCCTAAATTTTGTTGAGACGGAAGAAAAGATTCAATCTGAGAGCATTGTGGTATAACTTGGGGGTGGACAGTGGTTGGGTGGAAACAGACACCCCTTAGGAGTTATTGAACGTATTTTTGGATGGAAACATGCACCCCTCTCAGTAGTCGCATCACATCGTCTGATTCTGATAAGTATTTTCATACCTTATGCATCGAAATGGGATAATGGATGAATGCATGTGTTTATCTATTTATAGATGGTTTTTGTATTGAATGGTTAAGTTATGTGTATGCACTTATTTCCTTGTGAACTCATGCTTCTGATGGATCATCTATATTCCCCATCTTTTCCCTCGATGTGTCGTGGGACGTAAGCCTGTAGGAAGGTTGAGATAGAAAGTATTTCATCTATATGGCCTTGTCCATCTGAAGAGGATATCACCTTTAGAATCCTTGCTATGAGACTGAGATATCATGCCCAAGTCCTTAACAATTTGATGATGAAGCTCAGGAAGGATAGTGAGAATTAATTCTCAAAAGGGAATATCCTTTCGTTTGGAAGGCGAGTGGACAGAATCCGTTCGAGAGGACCCATATGACCAACAACTAGGAACTTTAGGCTAAGCCTAAGGGAGAGAAATACTTTTGGCTTCAGAGCTATGAAAGTTCGGGACTTCGGAGCATTGTCGATCCTATTAGTCATAAATTGGCCAAAGGTAACCTGGAGATTCAGTTACCAGCAAGTTAATAGATAATAGACGGTTTCCCTAGTGGTTAGATGAACCTGTCTCATTGACTAAACCGAGATCCAACTCTCCATCGCGAAGTAGCGCACGCCACCGATCGAGAATGTTCAGGGGTTCCCTCTGCCATTAGATCTATGTCGAGGAGACTTTGACGGAGTACCACTTCAAGTGAATGGAGATTCCATAGCATCAAACTCCATGAATGCCGAAGTTAGGAAGTAAAGGAGAATAGTATATTTTGGGGAGGTCGTTAGGAGCCTCGCCTACCGTTTGATCATTCAGGAGGAGGGACCCGCACATGGTACTTCAGAAAAGTCTTGCTTCAGGAGAACGGAGTGGAAGTAAAGCCAAAATGCTTGAAGGTCGGAGTCATGAAGTAACCAGGACCGTAGATCTAGGGATCCTTTAGATTCTTTCCTAGCTGTTGGATTTATGATGTAGTCATTCTAGCATTGACTGCTTTGGGAGGACTGGGGTGTTGTAACGTCAAAACTCCCAAAGTCTGTAGTCGTGAAGTAATGTGGATTGTGGATCTAAGGATCCTTCAAGATCCCTCTCAGCTATCAATATACAAGGGATGTGTGGTGCTGGATCCTTTATTTCGGAGACTGGGAACTCCGGGGGATTTGAGGTGTGATATGTCAATAAGCTTCGAAGCCCAAAGTGACGCGAGCCATCCATTTGAGGACGCTTCAGGAATTTTCCTAACCATCAGATCTAGGTCTTGGTCAACTTGACGCTGACCAACTCCGGGAGAAAAGAGGAGTTTGCATCCCCAAACCCCCAAAGTCCAAAGTCACAAAATGATGTGAGCCATGGATCTATGGATCCACATGCCCATATCTCGACCATGATATTTGAGGGATGTTAGAAGGTTGTCAGTCTGGGTGACATGGAAATTCAACGTCACCAGGGTGATGTGGACCCACGATAGATGTGCCACGTGTCACCTCGATTCGTGCATAGCACATACCCTATATACCTATTGGAACATGAAATGTGTGACCCCCTGATGAGGGTGTGTGTCATCCATGTCCCTTCCATGTGTCATCCCCTAGTACATTCCCACATAGCCACAATGATTAGTGAAGTGACAGGAACTCCAGGAGTCTAGGACTTCAGAGGATTCAGGGTGTAGTATTGTAGAGAGTCCAAAAGGCCTGAAGTGCTGGAGTCCATACTAGTCATTGGTTTCGGGAGACACATTGCCCCAGGAGCAGGTATAAAAGGTTGAAGACTCCTTAAGTCACAGGGAGACAAAGGAGATCTGAACTGTTTATCAACTGAGATGTGTGCCAGTAGATCATTAACTCTAGATGAGAAACAATTTGGAGGATTTGAAGTTTGGTGCTTCGAAAATCCTTGAAGCTCAGAGTAACAAAGAGGATCTCAAGCTTCCTTCATTTGGGGACATGTGGTAGGTGATCTATTACTTCGGGTGATAGCCACTTTGGAGAAAAGTGGAACAAGAACTCCCAAAGGCCCAGAGGTTGGAGATCACCTGAGTCTTCGATCTCAGAGGACAGGTGTCAGAAGATCTGTCACTTCGAATGAAGGCTCATTGCGAGAAGTTGAGAATCCCCGAAGGTCAAAGCGTCGGATTTAAGCGTAACCATTCGTAGTGGAGGACGTGTGTCAGGAGATCTGACACTTGGGAATGATTTCACTTCAGAGGTTTCCATTTGTGAAGACTTTGTAATTTTTTGAAGCGCAAAGTCCCAAAGTAATCATGGTTCATTAATATTGTAATAAAATGGGGACCGTTGATCCCTGTAGCATACTCGAAATTCTCCGATTCGATAGTTTAGGAGATTTGTGGTGTCATAAGTTGAAAACGTCTGGAGCCCGAAGCTCCGAAGCACTGAAATAGGAACTTTTTGTCTTGGCATCTGGTTATAGCCCGCATTCGTATGTGATTTTAGCCGGAGGGAAGGGGATAGGCCTAGAATTCAAATTTGAAGGTTGAACACAAAATTCCCCACCATAGATTTAGGAATTCTAGAAGCCCTGGGACATTCGAGAACTTGGGGAGAAACATATTGAGTCAGATCCACATGGTGGCCCTGACCAATGAACACCCGAGGATCTTGGGAGAGGTGTATCTGCCAGTTCTGAGCTCAGTTTTGAGCATGCAGACCATGGTTGGAAATCTCTGGATGAGCAGAATGTGATAGATACCCCGAATGGAGGATTTGATTACCTAAGGAGAACAAAATTTTGACGTCCCATTCCTTAAAAATTATTATAAGGGGTTAGGTGTGTTACAATTTTCCACCACAAAACTAGTTGTCCCTCCAAGCCTTCCTCATTGAGGGATAAATATGCTAGTTTTGGCACATACACGGTAGGGTCTCTACTCGATTAAACTATGACATAGCGCTTGTGCTCATGGATATTAAATAATACCTCTAATTTTAATAGATATTGATAAATACCTACCAAAATCATTTTGTTGAACCCCCCTCCCAATACATCTTTCTAATAAAAATAACCATTATTTTTGCTAGATATCCCATGGGTGTGTGCACAATGCTAGTGGACAAAAAAGTTCCAAGGGGGTAAGCATGAATGCGCACTCGCAGGAACACCTGCACATTCTCAAGAATGTGCACACGTTCCTAAAGCTATAGGTTTGGAAACGCACAAACCTCAACTCAACTTTCCACATAGGTTCATTTCCAGGAACACATGTTCTTTCTTAAGAACATGTGCACGTTTCTAAGAAGAATGAGCACACATTCCTATGATATAGCATTTTTAATGGGATCCCGACACGATTTGTGTCCTTTTTCACACATCTCACTCACTTTTTTACCCTCATTGAGAAAATAGAGAGGAGGCACTCTGTGAAGATCTTTCCACCATGTCCCATTCAAGCCAGGTATGCTTGATTTCTCTTCTTTTCCACCCAATTTATTAATTTTTACTTTTATTCAATCAATTTAATACATTCTAAAAAAATACAAATTATATAAATTTGTAATCTTATAGAGAAATCTCATCTAGAAAATTTAGAGAGTCACCTCTTACATTGTCTAACATTTCCCCTTTAAAAATAATTATAGAGAATTTACAAGACATGAGATTATTTTATTGTTTTTTTTTTTTTTATTTCTTAAAATATGTATTGATGTTTTTTGTAATTTTCTATTTTAATTAAAAAAATCAATCTAAATTACATGTCATGCCTTATTAAATTTTATCATATATTATAAAATGGAACCCAGAGACAACATAAACCACCAACCAACAAACCAAGGCGAGGGAAACCCCAACTCACCACAACCACCCGACATAAACACCCAAATTGATGAGGAGTTGGACACATTAAGAACACTTGTAAATCAGTTAATGGAATGAGAGAACCAAGAAGAAATTCCTTGGCCACCTCATTGGACTTCATTGTGAGGTCCGTTGCAAGTTCCCAAGGAATAGAAAGCAAGTTGGGGACTTGGGTATATCAAAAAAACAACTGATGTCTATTTTTAATGATCCTCAATCTTAACAACAACCGCCCATGACCAAGAAACACATTTTCATTGACTGGTGCATCCACCCACAAATTAGTGAAAACTAGATGGGTAGGTGGCACATGGTATTTGATAAACCTCCCTATAATGAGAGGGAGGTGCCTTTATATGTTTTGCAAAAATTATGGGATGAATTTATTTTGGGTCAACATGTCAAGTACTTCGACATAAGTGACTTCCAAGGGGTGGGTCTAGGGTTCACACAGGACTGATAACATACTAGACGCGATCCCATGTTAGGTCCTCATCCCCCTAGGTGAAGGCCTGGCCCCTGTACCCAACATCCTCCTGTTGCAGAGAGCTTGTAGCCGAGTGCAACATGGCATCATTGTTACACTATCTTAGCAGGAGGTTCCTGTCGGTGACATTGATACAGGGATCATAGCTTCACCTCGTACAATAGATTTCAGTCATGAGAGGGTAGATGGACATAGAAATATTCCATGTGAACTTTATTATCGCATAATACGTACTTTCCCAAAGCCTAAAGGAAATTAGGCCTAGATTGTCATAACACAGAGGTGGCCCTGTCACTGTCACCCCAACATGGTACCTCTTTTTCTTTATGATGAAGAGAAAATCACTGCAAGGGATATGTCCCAGGACCTAGTTGGTTGATGATGGGTAATAAGACCAGGTAAAATGCACCCCCTCTCTCTAGGTCACTCAACAAAGAGAAGTCACTTGGTAAATTTTAAACGGGAAAAGGAAAATCAAAGTGAATGGTACCTTCCCTTTACCAATGAAACATCAACTGTTAGAAATAACAATGATTTCAATGATTATGATCAATGAGTTATAGATAAATTATGAGCTACTAAGACAAGTTATATATGAACAAGGATTTAAGTGTAGTAGCAACAATGTAGACGAAAATTGCAAGCTAAGATGACAAAAATGATATAAAAGAATCTGAAATATGATAGTACTATGTCGCTTACAGTTTTAATATTTAAATGATGCAGGAGCATATATCCACGTTAGCCAGCCATCCAGCCAACCATGTCAACGAATTCAAATCGCGTGTTGAAGAGAGGCGCAATCTCATTTGAAATCTGAATTCAATGTAACTTTAATGTTTAAGCTGGTGAGCTGTAGAGCCGTGCCTTTGCGCAGGCTGTAGATAAGATCAGACTTTAATGTTTGTATGGCTGAGATCTAGATCCAGATGTGGACTAGACAACTATTCAATGTAATTGAATAGGGTAGGTAGGTTGGAGGGAAGCGCTCGAAGAGCCCCCTCAGGTAAAAGAGATTTCAGATCTCATTTTGGTAGTAAGTTGGAAGCCAAGAGTAAGTTGAGATAGAAGAGAATCTACGAGTAGAGAGCAGAAGAGCAAGAGCCGAGACCTTGTTATAGGTCATGCTTAGGAACACTTTGTATAAATAGGCATTTGCCATTTAATATAAACAGAAGCAGTTTTTCCTACATGTATTTCTGTGTTATGTGCATGTTTGTGAGTGTTCTTTATATGCTGTAGATGTATGTTAGGAATTTGCAGGTTGTTCTGATTTCAGGTGAATGTCTTTGAGGCTTCATACCAGGAGGGTGTGATAGAACATTGCGGGTTCTGATAGCCGTGCACAAAGGTTTCAATTCTAAACTCTGTGGATTCAGACAAAGACGTGCTGCGACACAGGAACTGGAATCAACAACTCAGGAGAAGACCTCAAGGTTGTTGAATACCTTGGAGGCAAGGTTGTGAATGAGAGACACAATTGCAGACAGAAGCTCTGAGGATTTCTGTAGAGCTCTTCCAAGTGGGCATTGAGCATATGCACAGTGGTGCAATGAGAAGGACTCTGCTGTGAGTTCAGGAAGAAGAATCAGAATCACTGAGGATTCTGTGAAGCTCTACTAGGTGGGCATTGAGCAGGTGCAAGGGGTGCACAAAGGAAGACTTCTGTTGAGAAGTTCAGGAAAGAAATAGAATCACTGAGGATTCTGAGAGCTCTGCCAGGTGGGAATTGAGCGGGTGCATAGGTGCACAATAGGACATAACTGCTGAACGTTCTGTGGAAGGAAGACACTCTGCCAGGTGGGCATTTGAGTCAGTGTGCAGATAGGCATAGGAAGAAGAGAACTCTTTGAGTTTTGTGATTTGAAGAAGAATCCACTGAGGGATCTTCACAGGGTTGCTGAACACCCTGATAGGCTCAGCAAGAGGTTGCTTGAGCAAACAGAGAGCCAGG
>JASDQU011027872.1:0-31607 GCA_032191745.1 Picea mariana | reverse complement strand
TGATTATTTCTCATATATTGTGCATGGTGTATTGTGGTGTATTGGTGTAACTCTTATACTTTTGTTCATTTCTCATTGGATATAATTGAATGGTTTAAGTATAAGTTGAAAAAGTTTTTTAAATTGTACTGGATACTGATTCACGCCCTTCTCAGTATCAACATTTGGTATCAGAGCGGGTTACCTTCAGTACAGTTTAACCACTGGAAGGAATATCCTATGTTAGTTTACTAGGCTAGGTTAGGGTTAGTTATTAAGAGCTTCAGGGAAGAGAGTTTGAATTTTTTTTTTGTCTCATTCATCCACAAGAGCATAGAAATTAGTGCCTTTAGGGGCTTATAGAGTCAATAAAAGCAACAATATCACTTGGGAAATAAAGCAATGATAATGCATTTCCAAGGAAAGAGGTAGATGCAAGAGGTGTTGGCACTTCAAGGCACTTCAAGGACTCAAGCATCTAAGTATTAAGAGAGGTTTTGCTACAGAATAGGCACTTCTAGGCCCTAACGCACCTTCATTCCTTAGGATTTTGAAAAATAATTAGTAATTAGAGTGAGGTTACTAGAGTGATGGCACTTTAGGGCTATAGTAGTCACTTCCAAACAATGTATAATTGGCAATTCAAGCTAGTAGACAATTTATAGGGAAAAAGAAGAACTTATGTTTCTCTCCTAGAGTTTAAACAAGTAGTTTCATAATCTTTGACATGAAACAAGCATATTTTACCACAAACATTCATTACATGAATAAAATGCATATTTTCTACTTACTTCACCAAGAATAATCAAGTCAAACTCTAGTTGAAGACCATTTCACCATGAAAAATGCCAAGACACACCACCATAAAGCTTCCCCAAGAGATGGACACTAGTTATTCTAGCCAATAGCCCTTGAAGAGGGAGAAACTTTTAGTCCACAACTTGTGTGTGTTTATTTTTTATCAAATGAATGCCAATTTTGTCTTATTTATACCAAAATTGTGACCTTAATTAATTTTTAGTTCGATAATAAGGTCGACCTGGCCAGTTTACTACAAAAATTACATTTTTTCCAAATTAAATTCAATTTACATCTAAATAGGCCTCCAAAGCTGATGTCATTCTCCTCTAGGGTGACGTCGGGCATCATGTATCAGACATTGGGAAAAGGAGATGAAACAATAGGCCTCCAAATGCCTACAAGTTTCCCACATGTGTCAATAGCCTCATGAATGCCTCCAAAGTGATAACCCCAGCTGACATGTGACGTTTAGGGCTGCAGAGGTGACGTTCAAGGCCTCCCAAGGCCAACATTCAAGTTGGAGGAGCATGAAACCCTAGGTCTGGGTCTTCCACAGTGCATCCAAAGGAAACATCCTTCCTTTTTCTAGTGCAATCCTTTAGTCTCTTCTTTATCCTTGGATGGGGCTTCAATTTCCATTTATGGGCTTTGAGCCCCCATGAAGGTTTGAGCTAATCATTCCCTCATGTGTACCTGTCCACCAGGAAAGGTCCTGTAGAGACAACAAGTACGCCCTCCAGGGGTTCATAATTCACAAGGATCATAGCATGTAAATAAAATCCAATAATTAAATTACCTGAACATGTGCATCAAACCACCCTTAACCCTAAACAAATGCTCAAATATGTTATGCAATTCGATAAGTCATGTTTGGAAAGGGTCTCAGGGTGTCCTATTGGGATAATCCCCCCTAAGTTTGGGGTTTTTCCTAGGCGGATTCTGGTCCAACTCATTCAAGTGTATGAGGTGGCATGGGGTTAACATTTAGGCATGGGGTGTATGTGATAATAGGGAAATGTAGAGTCTTACATGTGGCTGCCTTCATGGAGAGTGAGCTACACCTTGTCATGGATGGAATTGTTTCCTATCACATTCATTCCCATTTATTCTTAACTTTATTTCTTTTGATATTTTTCTCTTGTGCTACAAGGGAATATTTGAGGACCACTGTCCTGGATTGATGACCAGAGGTGATAGTTTTATCCACAAAACATCTCACAGAAATGGGAAGGTTGCCTTGTAATGAGACCCCCTTTCTCTTGGCTATGCCACCAAGAGTGACTACCCTAGTTTGGTGACCACATAGGTGGTAATTTCACACCGCTACATGTACATGGTCATAATAGGTCAACTTGTGATGAGACCCCCTATCCATCAAGTAGTACCTTGAGTGTTCATTTTATCTTGTGGGTCCCCTTTTGTTACTGAAAATCGTTTCACTTCTTTCTCAAGGATCCCTGGTAGAAGCATATCGAAGGTTTCAAAATTGTCTTTTAACTCTTTCCATCTACTTTTACCCTATGGGCCTTTATCCCCTTCTTCCCATGAGGTAAGGTACATCCCTTCCTAGTGTAGCCAATCCCAATGCCCAAAAATAATTGGGATATGCAAGGAATACATATGGAAAGTGATAAGTATGTAGGGTACTAAAGACGACTCTTCAAATATCCACCGATTAGAAACCTATCCTAAAGGGAAATCAACTTATTAGGGAATTATGTCACCCTCCTAGTTTTGAACAAGGCAAAGAGCATAATTTCCAAGAAAACGTCACGAAATGAAGAAGTATTCAAATAGAACATGTTCAAGTGCTTCAAAAATTAGAGTGATACATACCATAATACCTGGAGTCATTACCTCATGGAGGAATATGCATTACTAATACAGTATGAGGCTGGTGTGATGGACGCTGCTACTGGCGATATGTGGACTGTTTTTGAAGAAAAGAGGGCCCCTCTGGGGCCAGGATTAGGTCGTCTGGCTCTCACCACTCCATTTCTGGAACCCATGGGCCTCAAGACATGATATCCTTAGTTATCCCTAATATAGGGGATAAGATATTGCTCCAACTTGGGGACATGTGCTCATCATAGAGTGCATGAGAACCTCAGCATCTGGTATGACCTATGCATGCTAAATATCAAAAAAATATATTAGTAACATCTAGGGTGGTGATATCACCCCTCATCCATATATGATATAAAAATTGAGATAAAACAAATTCGTATCATGAGCATACATATATACACAATGAAACAAGACAATATGAAATGTAACTACAAATATACTAGAATGATATGAAACGATATGTAAAATGGATGAAAATTCCTACTTACTTACCTACTGGTTGAATGCTAGGTGTAGTCATATAAGCAATGGAACCATCCTAACAATGCCTCATAATACCTTCGTCTATGCTTCATCATAAACCAAAACAATGACAAGTTAAGAAAAAAGCTAACATGAGTTAGAGCATGTATAATAAGGAAATCGTAAAGTCCAACCCATGGAGGTGGGAGGGAGGTACAAAATTATACCAAGTTACACTTCTAGGAAAGTGTTCAATCCATCTCAGAAAGGGATCGTGAAAAGTCAAAGGATCAAAATACTGAATCAAAGAGTATGAAGGTTGGCTACCTTGGATTTCATGGCATCCCGAGGTCTAAGAAGGCACTAGAAAGAACCTAGAGGATGATTGGAAATTTCTTAGGGGGGAGTTGAAAGATTGAGATAATAAAATTCTTCTTAAGGTATTCAACTTGCCCTTGAATTCTAAAAGAAGGATTTGCCCTGGAAAAAACTTGGGACAAGGGACATGTTTCCCAACTACATCCTTAGTGACATAACGAGGTAAAGTAATCAAAGGGAGATAGAAACCCTTGTCAAAAGTATCCCTCTTCATGAAAGCAATGTCCTCACCCTTATCAATATCTAAGCACAATGGTGGTTGATAATATTCTTCATAGAATAATTCCAAGTGCTCAAAGGAACTCCCATCAAAATCCTCAAGGTATGGCTGGAAATCATCATGAAAACATAGCACAAAGTCATCCTTGGCTATTCAAAATATGTCTATAACTATATCATCTCCTTGTTGCCAAATGTCATAATTAGTAGTAACCTGATATGATAGATGTAAAGGAAACATTTGGAAATGATACTCAATTTTGTAAATAGGATCCCCATCATAACCAATCACATCCCATTTACGTCTCCCAACGTGTATGAATTCTTTAATATTGTTAACCATGCTATTTCCTGTATCATATCATGAAGAGATTAAAGCATACAAGGGCTCCTATAACACTTCTTTGCTTTCCAAATCACAAAATAAAACATCATCAAAATCGTGGAAAGGGAAACAACTTACCGTATTCACTTCTTCCTATGTAGGAGCATAAAAGTCTTGGATGACTTCATCAAATGGAAGAGAAGTTACTAATTCCTCATCCTCATGACTTGCCTCTACATATTCAACTTCATAACAATACGAAGGGTATAGTTCATCCAAGGATTCCCTTACTTCTTCACCTGCTGAATCATAGAATAGGGTATCCTGAAAAGGAAAATGACTAACCTCATCCTCTTCTTCTTGTGCAGGAAGAGTAGGATCTCGAATGGCTTCATCATATGGAGGAGCATACATTAATATTTCATCATCATGTTTGATATCTTTAGGATCTCTCTCTTCAACCAAGTTCTCATTGTCCTCGGTAGAAGCATGAGTAAATTATTTCTCTTCCTTATGGGATTGGTAACCTTCATTAGGATCCTTCTCCTAAACCTTTTGTTGGTCAGTGATTTGTTCCCCTCTTTCTTGGAATTTACTAACAAATATCTCAAGGAAGCTAATCTCTCCGTACTAAGAGCATTTGCGGTATCTTTTAGGTCATCAACCTTGACTTCTAGAACAAAGGAATTTCCTTCCTTGGATGAGGAGATGTTGGATTTTACTTATGTGGCCATGTCATAAGCTTCTTGGATTAACCTTAGGCCCTTTTTATCGAGCAGGAATCCTCATTTTCCTGAGAGTTCCCTGATATAGAGGAAAAGGAGGAAGTTGGGTCCAGGATGATAGGTTCTAGGGAGTTGTCATGAAACCTTCTGGAACCTGGTATGGAACTCCCTAACAGTATCATTTTAATTCTTCTTTATGTAATTAATTCTTTTTAGTAACATTTTTTTATCCTATTTGACATTCCCTCTTGAGGAAAACTTCCTCTAATTGATCCATGGATGTAATACTAGAATTAGGGAGGTCATCATACCATCTTCTAGCAATGCCATGAAGAGTACCAGAGAAAAGTTTCATTGTTAGGTCTTCAACATCATCACTAATAGGGTGGAGTTGAAAGAAGTCCCAAAAGACACTCATATGGTCTTCAACGTTTTCCTCATCACTACCAGTGAATCTTGGGAGAAGTTTTTCATACCTAGGAGTTATTTTTCGAGGGTAACCTAGAATTTCACTCATATCCAAGGGTTTAAAATTACCTGGGTCCCATTGAGAAGCCATGGTTGGATTTATCATTAGTGGAGTCACCATATAATCCTTCTAGTGATTATCAAAGGGAAAAGAGGGAATCACCCTCAGTGGAGTCTCCAAGTAAACTTTGTGAAGTAAACGCTTTGAATAGAAGGATTACCAAAAAAGTGGTGTTGAGGAAAGTTGACTGAGTGTTCCCCAACAACGAAACCAAAAATTTTATCGCACAATCTGTACTTTCCCAAAGCCTAAAGAAAAGTAGGCCTATATTGGCGTAACATGGTGGTCGCCCTGTCACTGTCACCCCAACAGGGTACCTCTTTCTGTTTAGGAGGAGGATAAACTCACTCCAAGGAAGACCTCCTAGGACCTAGTTGGTTGATGAAGCGTAATAAGACCAAGTAAAACTCACCTCTCTCTCTATGTCACTCAAAGGAGAGAAGTCACTTTGTAAAGTTTAAAGGGGAAAAGGAAAATCAAATTGAACGATACGTTCCCTTTACCAATGAAACATCAAATGTTAGAAATAACAATGATTTCAATGATTATGATCAGTGACTTCTAGATAAATTATGTGCTACTAAGACAAGTTATATATGAACAAGGATTTAAAGTGTAGTAGCAACAATGTAGCCAAAAATTGCAAGTTATGATGGAAAAAATGATATAAAAGAATCTGAAATATGATAGTACTATGTCACTCACAATTTTAAGATTTAAAGAAGTAAATAATTGACCTCAATGGGTTGTCAAAACACTTTCAATAGTAATAAAATGATGGCAACAACATAACGACTTCATAAAAATACTTTAATGAGTCAATGGTGCAACTACTTCAACACTTATTGATTACAGTTTTCCTAATACAAATGTTGGGTTGTCTTATAAACAATTTAAGGGATGATAGTGGTTGAAAATAGTGGTTGTAACAACAACTATAACATCAACAACAACTTATAATAACTTTATAAAAATCACTTAGGATATCATCAAAAAGGGGATATTAAATCCTTAAGATGATAGAACCTAGGCTTGTGCAATTTCTGGATAGTTTACTTGGTTAATAGACTTGTCAAGAATGAAAAACAAGGTCTATAGAAGTAGCAAACTTTAAGTAATGACAACTGTTATAAAAAATTTACAAATGTACTTTGAAAAGGAAATTAATTGCACACTTTTATCTTTGGTTGATTGTACCTTGCCTCATACAAATTCTGGGTTGATTTAAGATATCATATAATCTTTGATAGGATGCTAGGTAATGGTTGTAGCAGTGATTATGACAGGAGAAAGGTAGGGTTAGCTTACTAGTCTAGGTTAGTGTTAGTTTTAGTTTGTAAGATCTTCAAGGAAGGGAGTTTGAAAGTTTTTTTTGTCTCATTCATCCACAAGAGCATAGATATCAGTGCCTTGAGGGGCTTATGGAGTCAATAACAACAACAATATCACTTGGGAAATGAAGAAATTATAATAGTTGTCCAAGGAAAGAGGTATATGCAAGTGGTGTTGGCACTTCAAGGCCTCAAGCATATAATTCTTAAGAGAGGTTTTTCTACATAATAGACACTTTTAGGCCCTAACGCACCTTAATTCCTTAGGGTTTTGAAACATAATTAGTAATTAGAGTGAGGTTAATAGAGAGCTATCACCTTAAGTATCTAGTAATCACTTCCAAACAATGTATACTTGGCAATTCAAGCTAGTAGAAAGGTTATAGGAAAAAATAAGAACTTATGTTTCTCCTCTAGGGTTTAGAAAATGAATTTCATAATCTTTGACATGAAACAAGCAAATTTTACCACAAACATTCATTACATGAATAAAATGCATATTTTCTCCTTACTTCACCAGGAATAATCAAGTCAAACCCTAGTTGAATACCATTCCACCATGAAAAATACCAAGATAAACCACCATAAATCTTCCCCAAGAGATGTGCAATAGTTATTTCATCCAATAACCCTTGAAGAGGGAAAAAATTTCAGTCCATAACTTTGTGTGTTTAGTTATTATCAAATGAATGCCACTTTTGTCTTATTTGTACAAAAATTGTGACCTTAATTAGTTTTTAGGTCAATAATAAGGCCGACCTGGCTAATTTACTATAAAAATTACTTTTTTTTTTCAAAATAAATTAAATTTTCATCTAAATAGGCATCCAAAGGTGACGTTGGGCCTCAAGTGTGGGACAATGGGAAAATGAGATGAAACATTGGGCCTCCAAAGGCCTAAAATTTGGTCACATGTGCCAATAGCCTCATGAATACCTCCAAGATGACAACCCCAACTGACAAGTGATGTCTAGGGCTGCAGAGGTGATGTCCAATGCCTCCCAAGGCCAACATTTAGGTTGGAGGAGAATGAAACTCTAGGTCTGGGTCTTCCATAGTTCCTCCAAAGGCAAGACCCTTCCTTTTTCTAGTGTAATCCTTCAGTCTCTTCTTTCCCCTTGGATGGGGTTTCAACGTCCATCTGTGGGATTTGATCTCCCATGAAGGTATGAGCTAATCATTACCTCATGTGTACCTGTCCACCAAGCAAGGTCTTGTAGAGAGAACAAGTACACCCTCCAGGGGTTCATAAGTCACAAGTATCATAGCATGCAAATCACATCCAATAATTAAATTACTTGAACATGTGCATCAAACCCCCCTTAACCCCAAACAAATGATCAAAGACATTATGCAATTTGACAAGTTAGGTTTGGAGAGGGTCTCGGGGTGTCCTATTGGGCTAATCACTCTTAAGTTTGGGGTTTTTCCAAGGTGTATTTTGGTCCAATTCATGGAAGTGTTTGAGGTGGCATGTGGTAAATATTTGGGCATGGGGTGCATTTGATAGTAGGGAAATGTAGAGTCTTACCTATGGGTGCCTTCATGGAGGGTGAGATCCACCTTTTCATGGATGCAATTGTTTCCTAGCCCATTCATTTCCATTTAATATTAGCTTTATTTCTTTTGATCTTTATTTCTTGGGCTACAAGGGAATAATTGAGGGCCACTATCCTGGCTTGATGATAAGAGGTGAAAACGTTATCCAAAAAAAAATTCACAGAAATGAGAATGCTATCTTGTAATGAGACCCAATTTCTCTTAGCTATGCCACCAAGAGCCACTATCCTAGTTTGGTCAGCTCTTGATGAGACCTCCTATCCATCAACTACATGTCCATGGTCATAATAGGTCAACTCTTGATGAGACCTCCTATCCATCAATTAGTACCTTGAGTGTTCATGTTAACTTGTGGGTCCCCTTTTCTTACTGAGAATATTTTCACTCCTTTCTCGAGGATCCCTAGGTGAAGCATCTCGAAGGTTTCAAAATTGGATTTTAACTCTTTCCAGTTCCTTTTACCCTATGAAATTTTATCCCCTTCTTCCCACGCGGTAAGGTACAACCCTTCCTTGTGTAGCCAATACCAATGTCCAAAAAGAAATGGGAGACAAAAGGGATACACATGGAAAGTGGTAAGTGTTATAGTCTAGAAATTCCTTACCTATGGATACATGGCATTGGTCTTTTCACTTACACATGTTGTCAATTTACTGATGAATCTCTCTCTTAAAAACCATTTTTTGGAGCATGTACATGCCCTGCTTCACTATAGAACGTGTACACATGCGAGCTACATACTAGTTAGCCCATGTACATACATGAGTTGCATGCTATAAAACCCGTGTTTACCTCCAAAATTTGCAAAAACTAAAAAGTTGCAAGGAATTCAACATAGTTAGCGGGCTATTGGATGCTTTTCCAACCATTAACCCATTGTATCTCATCCCCAAACCGAATAACCATCATTTTTTCATATAAAAAGAAGTCTTAGGGTCTCATTCCATAATAAAGAAAGAGAACAAAGAAACTCTGCCAAAATATCTTCCCCTTATGAACCAATATTTGCAACCCTTTATAAGATTTGGCCTCAGCATTCCCCTTCATCCCTTTCTCTCTATGCAATCCCTTCCCTTTTCACAAAGATATTAGTTGATTGTGATAGGAAACATGAGAATGATGCACTTGGAGTAGCAGTAAGAGGAGCCCAGACCTAGTTCGTGTAGCGTCTGCTGATGAGAAGGTTGTAATATTTTAATCTTTAGTTTGAATAAAAGAGTTCTTTTCCTGTCCCAATAGACTGCATCTTAATATCTTTATTGATTAAATGCATCTAATTTTATATTTGAACGCTAACATTGATAAGTAGATATTTTATATTTGTAGCATTATTTTCCTAAGTCTTCTTGTAGGTCATCTTTGGGAGGAGACCCACAATTGAGGAAGCTACAAAGTTGAAGGAGGTCTACATCGGATGTTAAGACCTAAGGTACATTTACCAATGTTCCTTCTTCTCTTTTGTCTTTTCATTCAGATAGTTTGGGATAACTTAGGATTAGAGTTTCCTCTTAAGGGAAGTCAATGATCTTCCTATATTTTGACCCAGTATAGTAATAGGGGGATTTTCCCCACTAGCAGTAAGTATGGAGGGAACGGATGATGAATATTCAAATATCCACCCACTAGCCGCCCATCCTAAAGGGAAATCAACTTACTAGGACACTATGTCACCCTCCCAGGTTTGAACAAGGAAGAGAGCATAATTTCCAAGGAAATGTCATGAAATGAAGAAGGATTCAAATACAACATGTTCAAGTGCTTCAAACATCAGAGTCATACATACCACGATACCTAGACTCATTACCTCATGGAGAAAGACCCACTGCTACTTCAGGACCAGACTGGTGTGATGGACGTTGCTGTTGGCGATATGTGGATTGTACTTGACGAAAAGAGGGGCCCTTTGGGGCCATGCTTAGGTCGTTTGACTCTCGGAACACCATTTCTGGAACCTGTGGGCCTTGAGACATGATATTCTTAGTTATCCCTAGGCTAGGGGATAATATCTAGCTCCAACTCGGGGACATGTTCTCACCATAGAGCGAATGAGAACCTCAACATCTCCGGTATGACCTGTGCATGCTAAATATCAACAAAATATATTAGTAACATCTAGGGTGGTGATATCACCCCTAATCCATATATGATATAAAAATTGAAATAAAACAAATTCTAATCATGAGCATACATATATACATAATGAAACAAGACAATATGAAATGTAACTACAACTATACTAGAATGATATGCAATTATATGTACAACGGATGCAAATTACCACCTACTTACCTATTGGTTGAATTCTAGGTGTAGTCATATAACTAGTGGAACCATCCTAGAAATGCCTCATAATACCTTCCTATGTTCTTCATCATAAGCCACAACAATTATAATTTAATCACAAAAATAACATGAGTTAGAGCATGTATCATATCATAGGAAATCGTAAAGTCCATGTCATGGAGGCTGGAGGGAGAGACAAAATTATACCAAGTTACACTTCTAGGAAAGTGTTCAATCCATCTTAGAAAGGGATCATGAAAAGTCAAAGGCTCAAAAGAATGACTCAAAGAGTATGAAGGTTGGCTACCTTCGACGTCATCACATCTTGAGGTCTAAGAAGGGACTAGCAAGAAACTAGAGGATGATTGGAAACTTCTTAGGGGAGAGTTGAAAGATTGAGATAATAAATTTCTTCTTAAGGTATTTAGCCTACCCTTGAATTCTAAGAGAAGACTCTGCCCTAGAGAAAACTTGGGACAAGGGACATGTTTTCCAACTGCATCCTTATTGACATAACGAGGTAAAGTAATCGAAGGGAGATGAATAATGGTAATATTCTTCATAGAATAAATCCAAGATCTCAAAGGAACACTCGTCAAAATCCTCAAGGTATGACCGAAAATCATCACGAAAACATAGCACCAGGTCATCCTTAGGTGTTTGGAAGATGGTTGTAACTATATCATCTCCTTGTTTCCAAATTTTAGAATTAGTAGTAACTTGATATGATAGATATAAAGGAAACATTAGGAAATGATCCTCAATGTCATAAATAACATCCCCGTCATAACCAATCACATCCCATTTATGTCTCGCAACATGTATGAATTTGTCAATATTGTTAACCATGTCATTTCCTTTATCTTAACATGAACGACTTGAATCATCCAAGCGCTCATCTAACACTTCTTCACTTTCCAAATCACAAAATAAATCATCATCAAAACCTTGGAAAGAGAAACAACTTACTGTATTCACTTCTTCCTATGTAGGAGCATCAAAGTCTTGGATGACTTCATCAAATGGAAGAGTATGTATCAGTTCATCATTGATCCAGGTGGATATTGGTGGCCACCCACCTAATCCAACTGGATCCTTTTGTCAATTTTTAGTTCAACACATTCTTCTGTACTTATTTATAATTGTGGGTTCTACCCTTCCAAGTTTGTTTGAATCCCTACACATCTTCCAAGTGGATACGGGTGGCCTCCCACCTAATCCAAATGGCTTATTTTGTATGTATTCATGTACGCACATCTTGATGTACTTCCAGGGCTATTTTGGGGCCCTAGACAGTGTTATTTTGGTGTTCCATAGTCAAACTATAGACAAAGTCAGAGTTTGACGACTTAATGCGTAGTTCTCTAAAATACCTTTCCAATGGGATATCACGTACCTAAAACAAAGATTGCATGAAAAAATTATGACCTTGAAAAGTTAATGTACTAACTTACCCAAACGGGGCCCACATGACTTTTGGCATTTGGATGCCTAGGGTTTTGGAATTCTTGTTTAACTCAAAATTTCCTTTAGAGACTCATTGTAATTATATTATTGAGAATGAGCGTAGCCGTCACATATCTTCTCGAAGATAAATCTTCCACCATTCTATTGAGTCTTGCACCCTGTATTTTTACAGTCTCTTTACAATTGTTTCATTAATAGAAATCAAGTATTGCTTTATTTCTCTATTTATGTAATTTTTTATGAGTGTTTCATTGTAATATATCTGGTTTCATTTAGTTCCAACAATAATCCAGATCAGTGGTATCAGATCATGCTGCTCTTGATCATTTTTAGTGCATGTCCCCGACAAGGTATGAGTATATCTAGTTGGGTCTTGAGCTTGTATCTCTTGAGGAAAATCACTCTCGTATGCCCAACAAACCCTCGATGGAGGCAGAAAATAAAAATGACAGAACATAATATTCTATTAACTTATTGCTTGAGCAATATCTTGCATAATAGAGGGACGAAATGATGGATAATTTTTCACACATCCTTCAATTCTTGCCGATAAAAATAGGTGCATCCTCGTCAAGAGGCCATTTTGGAGGAACCTCTCCCTTCAAGGTACAAGTTAATTTTGATATTCCCATATTTGAAGGTCAGATAGATGCAGATTCCCTAGAAAAATGGTTAAATCTATTAGAAGGTTATTTCTTTGTTCAAATTTTTTCCGACAGGGAAAAGATAACCTTGCCACCTGTTAAGAATCTCCCCCATGTCAAACATTGGTGGGAAAATTACTGGGGGAAAAGTTCCATAAAGGAATATGGAATATATGGGACTAAGCCCACTTGGGACTTTTTTGTGGATGCGGTCAAAGAATATTACTATCCTCTTGATAACTATGAAGACGAGTACATGAGATGGACCACATTGTGGCGAGAGAAGAGTCAAATAGTGGTGTAGTTCACAAATACTTTCCATACCTTGTGCACCAATATTGGTATCAAAGACTCCAAGCGACATCTAGTTCTGAAATACTGTGGGGCTACATCCAGACTGAAATGGATTTCCTAAACATCTCATCATTAGGAGTTGCCTATCGATATGATGTCAAAATTGATCAGAAATTTAGGCACTGGAACAAATGGGAATTCAGGTCTGCAAATATGCAACAACCAAACCATGGTAAGGATGACTCTAACCAACAACATCCAGACAAACATTCCAAGACATAGGACAAGAAGGGTAAAGGAAATACGAAGAATGAGTCAAACACCAAACTTTGGGTATACTAGGAAGTTTTAAATAAGATTTATATCCACCACCTATTATTTGTATAATTGTGTCTTGGTTCCTAGCAATGTTAAATTTTTTTGTTCAATTTGAACATTTTTTTCTATATTGAAAATTTTTTGCATGTGGTTTTGGAGAATAACTTGTCAACTAACTTGGAGTAAATTGTCAACCCATAAATTTTACAAGTTAGATAACTACCTACCCATCATTTTCTCCTTATAATGATACTTTTATAAACCAACTCTTATATGCATATATATACATATAAATGTTTAATTATTTTCTTTGTTTTAAGTATTTGTCCTCATAAGTGACCCACATAAAGTCATAAAACAAGGAAAAATAATTACACACCCACATATAATTTTAATTTTAATTTTACATGTCTAATTCTTTTTAAAATTTCTAGTGTTTTGAAAGTTAAAAATGAAATTAATTCATTTGCATAAAAAACAATTTCTAGGTTGGAAGAAGTAGAAGTTGAAACTTCAAATATTGGGGACCTGTGTACTTATATAAGGGATGATATAAATGTCAACGATGAAAAAAATAGAGGGAGAAAAGTGTTTATAATGCACCAGTTCAAATAAAAAGAAAACCATTTCCATGTAGATTTCTATGAACATTTTTTCTCACGACTGAATCAATTAATTTTGAGAGCCCAACATGTAAAGGGAGAAAAGTGTATAATGTATCATGGGAGAGCTTTTGTAGTGCAAAGTTCAAATAAAAGAAAAACTATTTGAATTAATTGACATGGGGCATAGTAGGTGGTACCATAGAGGGTAACCTTATGTTATATCATTTATCGTTGGTGCTCATGCATCATGTGTGAGGGCTTGAGACACCACATAGACAACATACAAAGAATATTTGTCTTATGAACAAGATATGGTACTATCGATTTTGAGGTTTGGCATAGAGATTGTTCTGATAGAATACACTCCATTGCACCATATAAACCCTACATAATGAATCATTGTTCTAACACAACTACATTTGAACCCAAAATCCGAAGGCATCCTATGACACCACCCGAAAAATTGGCCTTGACGTCAGATTATACCTTTAAAAATGGTAATTTTCATGTTTTTTGTTTTCAAATTGTCCCCGATAGTCGTCATGTGCTAAGATATAAGAGATACAAATATTGAAAGATACCAATATCCTACCAAAGAAACATTCCTTGCAGAGATAAGAGTCTTGAAATCCATCAAGATCCTACCAATCAAATGATGTTTGGGCCACAAGGGCTTGTCAAAGTTCATTTGCAAGCTAAGTCAATTCAGAATTTGCATGTGACATAGCACTATCATTCAATAGTCAAATTGTTACATTTCATTGTCATGCATCATGTGTGATGGCTTGAGCCACCACAAAGGAAACATACAAAGAATATTTGTCTTATGAACAAGTATGGTACTATCCATTTTGAGGTTTGGCATAGAGATTGTTCTTATAGACTACACTACATTGCACCATATAATCCCTACATAATCCCTACACTCCTTGCAAACTATGTAACACCATTCAAAGACACATGCACGACCTATAAGCCCCATTCACAGGTCACTATTTCCCATGTCTAGTCCTAATACAATGTATTTTAGTTGTTTCTTTTAAAATTTGTTCGAGATGAATGCCCCCCACGTCTAGTACTGCAAAGGAATGCAATAACATAAAAAAATAAGAAATTGATAAATTGCACAAGATTCATTAGTTATTTCGTGTCTTTGTTTTTTTCTTTCATCTCAGTACTTTTTTTATCCATAAAGAATATTACAAAATCATTATTTAAATAGAAAATATCATGAAGCGTCTTCTTCTTTCTACCAAACTCATGGGCCAAAGTCCCATGTTTTCGAACAATTTCGACGAAGATGCTATAACAATGAAGAACATCATGTTCATTGAAACTTTGTTGCTATAATACTATGAAAAAAATTATGACATTTACAATGATGACATTTATTGATCATTCCAGGTATATTTCTCATTCATGAGGCCAAAATCATATCAGCTCATGCATATTTAGACCTTATTGCAGCATTGATTTCATTAAGGTAGCTTATTTTAACTATGTATTTCTCCACAAGAAAGAGATAGAATTAACCTATGGTAGTCAATTTTCTTTTAAAACAGATTAATAATAGTTTATACTTGCATTTTTAATGACCCAATTCTTCGGTGGCAGGGGTTCATAACCATATAATGATTTAAATTCGGTAATTTTGGAGGTAGAGTAATACATAATATCATACCAATATTCCGTTAAATGGAACCACCTCATCCATTTCCTTTGTTTATCCCATGTATACATTTGAAGACACCCCTTCCTCCAAGCACTTATAAACTACTTTTTTTTAATGGTCATAGGTACTAGGCTTATTGTTTGATTGTTGAATTGTTTGTGCCAGTCATGTTTGAGTCAAGAAACCCTCCCATGCCATCAATGCATGCGTCTAGTCTAACCATGCCAATGTAGGATTAATCACACAAGCTTGAAGTTATTTTATGTCTTTTGTTTTTTCTCTCATCTAAGTACTCTTTTTCTCCATAAAGAGTATTAGCACGAAATCATTATTTAAATACAAAATCTCATCTATCGCGTTCCTTCTTCTTTACACATAAACAATCATGGACCTATTTGACATGGTGTTGGTTTTGAATGACACAGATGATGAATATAAAGAGTGGGTGTGAGTGATATTTGAGTTTGTAAACCCTCCCATATTGTCAAGGCATGTGAATAGTCTATCCATGTCAAATCTCGGTGCATAATTTTTTTTTTTGAAAAAATTTCAATGTTGGCCCCATTCACAGGTCACTGTTGCCCATCATGTACTCTATCCCTAGTACAATGTCTTTTAATAGATTTTTCCTTTAAAATTCGACCAAGAAAATTAAAATGAAACGAGGACCAGATGGGTCGATATATAGAGTGGGTGTGTGAGTGATCTTTGAGTCTGGAAACCCTCCCATATCGTCAAGGCATGGGAGCAGTCTATCCATGTCGAATTTTAGTGCATACAAAAACATTTTGAAAGAATTTCTATGTTGGCCCCATTCACAAGTTATTGTTTCCCATCATGTACTCTAGCCCTAGTACAATGTATTTTAGATGTTTCCTCTAAAATACGACCGAGATGCACGTCCTCGCATCTATTAATGCAAGGGAATGAAATAAAGTTGATAAAGAAGTACTTGATTAATCACACAAGCTTCAAGTTATTTTATGTCTTTTTCTTTCTCTCTCATCTAAGTACTCTTTTCATTTTTTCAGTTAATTCCTTTTGTACTACACCTTCTCTTAGACTATGTATTTGTTCCATTGTTTCACATAAAAAAATGTTTACATAAGCGATGGGTACTAAACTATCCTTGATTATTATCCTTGATTTTCTCCTCTACCTATTCTACCTCTTTTCACACCACCATATATATCAATATTTCTTTAAGGTTAAAAAGATCAACATCAACTTAGAAGAGAATCCATTATCATATTGCTCTACTTATATAGAGACTACTTTCTTTATGTTTTAAAAGATAGCTACATGACACTACACTTAAATGACAAATTCCAACACTTGATGGTTTTAGGATTCATTTCATATTTGGTTTATCATCTTGAAATTAAAATTTGATAATTTGCAATCTAGTACCTTGAGTCAAATACAAATATGAATTAGGAATCATTGACATATCTACTAGAACATTTATTCTAACCTATAACACATATAGTAAATTCTCATAATTTCTTCTCATAACTAGAAGGTTTACATTTAGAGTTCGCTTCCACATGGCCATTTTTTCTCATTATTGCTGCCATGAAGCCGTCCTTCAGAGACATCACCTTGCAATTCTTCTTGATAGAACTTTATTACATTGCATTAGTAAGTGCTTCAATATGAGATAATGGAGTTTAATATTTGAACAAATGTGTGTGTGAGTCAAATTTGAGTCGAGAAAACCTCCCACATCGTTAAGGCTTGCGAATAGTCTATCCATGTCAAATTTTAGTGCATACAAAAACAATTTGAAAAACTTTCAACGTTGGCCCCATTCACAGGTCAATGTTGCACATGTCTAGTCCTAGTACAATTTATGTTCGTTTTTCCTTCTAAAATTTGTTCAATAGTACACATGTTTCTGCATCTAGTACTACAAGGACATATTTTATGGTGGTGATTAAGCAATGAACGAAAAAAGAGGGATTTTTCATCACAACTATGACACACATACATTGTATATACATTAATGTAGAACCTGAAAAAAAAAATGAAGAAAGGTTGATGCAAAATTAAAACTTGTGTCAACCAATTTGTGTACTTTGAAATAAAAATGGGGTTTATGGATTACATGATGAATTGATGATGGGAAAAAGTGGGTGTGTGAGTCAAATTTGAGTCCAAAATCCCTCCTATATCATTAAGACGTGTGAATAGTCTATCCATGTCAAATTTCAATGAATAAATAAATAATTTGAAACAATTTCAACGTTGGCCCCATTCACAGGTCATTGTTTCCCATGTCTATTCCTAGTACAATGTCTTTTTGTTGTTCCTTTTAAAATTCATTCGACAGTACACACGTTCTCGCATCTAGTATTGCAATGACATATTTTTATGGTTTTGATTAAACAATGAACGAAAAAGAGGGATTTTTCATCATAACTATGACACACATACATTGTATATCCATTAATGTAGAACTTGAAAGTAAAATGAAGAAAGGTTGATGCAAACTTAAAACTTGTGTCAACCAATTGGTGTACTTTGAAAGAAAAATAAGGTTTATGGTTTACATGATGAATTGATGATGGAAACAAGTGGTTGTGTGAGTCAAATTTGAGTCCAGAAACCCTCCCATATCATTAAGTCACGGGAATAGTCTATCCATGTCAAATTTCAATGCATACAAAAACAATTTGAAAAAATTTCAAAGTTGGCCACATTCATAGGTCATTGTTGCCCATGTCTAGTCCTAGTACAATGTATGTTTGTTGTTCCTTTTAAAATTCGTTCGACAATACACACATTCCCGCATCTAGTACTGCAAGGGAATATTTTTATGGTGTTGATTAAAAAATGAACGAAAAAGAGGGATTTTTCATCAAAACTATGACACACATACATTGTATATACAATAATGTAGAACCTAAAAGAAAAAATGAAGAAAGGATGATGAAAAATTAAAACTTGTGTCAACCAATTTGTGTACTTTGAAAGAAAAATAGTGTTTATGGTTTACATGATGAATTGATGATGGAAACAAGTGGGTGTGTGAGTCAAATTTCAATCCAAAACCCCTCCCATATCGTTAAGACATGTGAATAGTCTATCCATGTCAAATTTCAATGAATCAATAAATAGTTTGAAAAAAATTCAACATTGGCCCCATTCATAGGTCACTATTGCCCATGTCTATTCCTAGTACAATGTATTTTTGTTGTTCCTTTTAAAATTTGTTCGACAGTACACACGCTCCCGCATCTAGTACTACAATGACATATTTTTATGGTGTTGATAAACAATGACCAAAAAAGAGGGATTTTTCATCACAACTATGACACACATACATTGTATATACATTAATGTAGAACATGAAAGAAAAATGAAGAAAGGCTGATGCAAACTTAAAACTTGTTTCAACCAATTTGTGTAATTTGAAAGAAAAATAGGGTTTATGGTTTACATGATGAATTTATGATGGAAACAAGTGGGCGTGCGATTCAAATTTGAGTCCAAAAACCCTCCCATATTGTTAAGGCATGTGAATAGTCTATCCATGTCAAATTTTAGTGACTATAGAAACAATTTGAAAAAATTTCAACGTTGGCCCCATTCACAGGTCATTGTTGCCCATGTCTTTTCCTAGTACAATGTATTTTTGTTGTTCCTTTTAAAATTCATTTGATAGTACACATGTTCCCACATATAGTACTACAAGGGAATATTTTTATGGTGTTGATTAAACAATGAACGAAAAAGAGGGATTTTTCATCGCAATTGTGAAATGCATACATTGTATATACATTAATGTAGAACATGAAAGGAAATTGAAGAAAGGATAATGCAAACTTACAACTTGTGTCAACCAATTTGTGTACTTTGAATGAAAAATAGGGTTTACGTTTTACATGATGAATTGATGATGGAAACAAGTCGGTATGTGAGTCAAATTTGAGTCCAAAAACCCTCCCATATTGTTAAGGCACACAAATAGTCTATCCATGTAAAATTTCAGTGCATACAAAAACAGTTTGAAAAAATTTGAACGCTGGCCCCATTCACAGGTCACTGTTGCACATGTCTAGTCCTAGTACAATGTATTTTTGTTGTTCCTTTTAAAATTCGTTCAACAGTACATGTGTTCCCACATCTAGTACTACAATGACACATTTTTATGGTGTTGATTAAACAATGAACGAAAAAGAGGGATTTTTCATCACAACTATGACACACATACATTGTATATATATCAATGTAGAACGTGAAAGAGAAATGAAGAAAGGTTGATGCAAAATTAAAACTTGTGGCAACCAATTTGTGTACTTTGAAAGAAAAATAGGGTTTATGGTTTACATGACGAATTGATGATGGAAAAAAAGTGAGTGTGTGAGTTAAATTTGAGTCTAGAAACCCTCCCATATCATTAAGGCATGCATATACTTTATCCATGTCAAATTTTAGTGCATACAAAAACAATTTGAAAAAATTTCAACGTTGGTCCCATTCATAGGTTATTATTCCCCATGTCTAGTCCTAGTACGATGTCTTTCCGTTGTTCCTTTTAAAATTCATTCAACAGTACACACATTCTCGTATCTAGCACTGTAAGGGCATATTTTTATGGTGTTGATTAAACAATGAACGAAAAAGACAAATTTTTATGAACGGGCATATTTTTATGGTGTTAGGTCCAAAATGGACAATATATATTTATTAAAGTTAGGGAAGTATTTTCAAGGACGTGGGGTATATCCCCCCTTTGTCCCAATGATATTTCTCTCTGTTATGGATACTTTTTGGGTATTTCCTAAACATCTTGATGGATACCTCCAATGTACCGAGGGATTCCCATATGTCCTTGGACTAGAAGAGGGACTTTTGGGTCCAAAACGAACAACATATAGTTTATAAGGTAGGAAAGTATTTTTAAATCACTGAACCATCACTCACCAACTTTTTTTTCCCACTTTCATTTAGAGGGAATAGAACAAGTAGCTTGCGGGAATCCTTGCAAAGACTTGAAGTGATATTTTCCTAAGTTTTGAAACCTTGGAGAGCAACAATTTTTATTTGTATTGGAGCTTCAAGTGGGTAGCCGTCAAGATTAAATAAATATTGAGGTATAGCTTTACAAGAATTCAACTCAGAGAGATCAAGAGAATTGAGTAGCTTGAGATCAAGATATTTATCATCTTCAAGTTGAAGAAACATCATATATCCATATATAGCTTTTTCTTGTCATTTTAAGTTTTACCCACTATTTGCATGCAGGGTAGTAAGAATTTATTCACCTTCTACACTCTTCCATATAATTACATCCTCTTAAGGGAAAAAACTTTAAAATGAAGAAGAACAAAATCTACTCAATTTGAAAGGAGACTAGCACAAGCTAAAACCACCAAAACCAATTAAACCTAAAACACTCTTCCTTGAACAAGCAAAGAAATTCTGGAAAAAAAAAGGAAAAATGTTGGTTTTCATGAATAGGTATGTGGTCTTTGTGGGTATTATTTTAAGGGTAGATAGACTTGAGTTTGCATCATTTTTTGAAAATACATAGTGATAGATTTGAGTATGTGAAGACACATTTTAAAGAGAAAAAATGACTAGGATTCACATACCTTATTTGGTGTGACTATGAAATTGAAGAAATCCTAAACTACGAAGTTTTCCCAAGTGAATAAAATTATATCACCTTCTTAATATGTTGTGAGTGAAACAAAAAATTTCACTATAGAGAGAAGTCTTTAGGAACTAAAAATTTGATGGGAATACATAATATGGAATTAATGGAGGAGGTTAATAAATCAATTGTTGACATTATGATATCCAATGGAATAACATGTATTGTTTCTTGTTATCCTTCCTACAAAGAAAATCATAAATGGTATACCTAGATATATTCCCTCTTGTTACAATAAATTAAGAATAACAATGTTAGAAGTAGGTATCAAAGATGCAAGAGTTGATGGAAGACATTAAATGAACTAGTAAGTACAAGATGCTTAATTGTAATGAATAGTTGGACACATGTCAAGAAAATACCCCTGGTAAATATTATTGTGGGTAATGGATTGCACTAGAAGAATGGAGGACTCATTTTTCCAATATGAGGTATAATAGGATGCAATAAAGGAGGTTGATCCTAGTACTGCAAGGGCATATTTTGATGGTGTTGATTAAAAAATGAAAAAAAGAGAGGGATTTTTCATCACAACTATGACACACATACCTTGTATATGCAATGTAGAACCTAGAATAAAAATGAAGAAAGGTGGATGCAAATTACTTAAAACTCGCGTCAACCAATTTTTGTACTTTGAAATAAAAATATGGTTTATGGTTTACATGATGAATTGATGATGCAAAAAAGTGGGTGTGTGAGTCAGATTTGAGTCCAGAAACGCTCCCATATCATTAAGCCATGAAAATATTTTATCCATGTCCAATTTCAGTGCATACAGAAACAATTTGAAAATATTTCAACGTTGGCCCCATTCATAGGTTACTGTTGCCCATGTCTAGTCCTAGTACGATGTATTTTCGTTGTTCCTTTTAAAATTAGTTCGACAGTACACATGTTCTCGTATCTAGTACTGCAAGGGCCTATTTTTATGGTTTTGATTAAACAATGAATGAAAAAGAGGGATTTTTATGGACGGACATATCTTTATGGTGTTGGGTCCAAAATGGATAATATATAGTTATTAAAGTTAGGGAAGTATTTTCAAGGACGTGGGGTATATCCTCCCTTTTTCCTAATGATGTTTCTCTTTGTTATGGAGACGTTTTGGGGATTTCCTAAACATCTTTATGGATACCTCCAATGTCCCGAGGGATTCCCATATGTCCTTGGACTAGATGATGGAATTTTGGGTCCAAAATGAACAATATATAGTTGTTAAATGTAGGAAATTATTTTTAACTCACTGAATCATCACTCACCAATTTGTTTTTTCCAATTTCATTTTAGTGGAATAGAACAAGCAACTTGTGGGAATCCTTGGAGAGCCTTGAAGTGGTATTTTCCTAAGTTTTGAATCCTTGGAGAGAAACAATTTTTAGTTGTATTGGATATTCAAGTGGGTAGCCATCAAGATTAGATAAATATTGAGGTGTAGCTTTACAAGTATTTAGCTCAGAGAGATCAAGAACATTGAGTAGCTTGAGATCAATATATTTATCATATTCAAGTTGAAGAAACCTCATATATCCATCTATAGTTTTTTCATGTCATTTTAAGTTTTACCCACTATTTGCATCTAGGTTAGTAAGCATTTATTCACCTTCTACACTCTTCCATACAATTACATCTTCTCGAGGGAAAAAACTATAAAATGAAGAAGAACACAATCTACCCGATTTGAAAGGAGACTAACACAAGATGAATCCACCAAAGAAAATTAAACCTAAAACACTCTTCCTTGAACATGCAAAGAAAGTATGAAAAAACAAAAGAAAAATGTTGGTTTTCATGAATAGGTATGTGGTCTTTGTCACTATATTTTCAAGGGTAGATAGACTTGAGTTTGCATCATTTTTTGAAAATACATAGTGATAGAGTTGAGGATGTGAAAACACATTTTAAAGAGACAAAATGACTAGGATTCACATACCTTATTTGTTGTGACTAAATAAGATTTCCCAAGTGAATAAAATTAGATCACCTTCTTGATATGTTGAGCATGCAACAACGACTTTCACTATAGAGAGAAGTCTTTAGGAACTAAAACTTTGACGGGAATACATAACATGGAATTAATGGAGGAGGGTGATAAATCAATTGCTTACATTATGATAGCCAATGGAATAACATTTATTGTTTCTTGTTCTCCGTCCTACAAAGAAAATCATAAATGATATACTTAGATATATTCCATCTTGTTACAATAAAGTAAGAATAACAATGTTAGAAGTGGGTATCACAGATACAAGAGTTGATGGAATACATTAAATGAACTAGTAAGTACAAGATTTAATTGTAATGAATAGTTGGAAACATGTCAAGCAAATACCCTTGATAAATATTATTGTGGGTAATGGTTTGCACTGGAAGGATGGAGTACTCATTTTTCCAATATGAGGTATAGTAGGATGCAATCAAAGAGGTTGATCCTAGTACTATAAGGGAATATTTTTATGGTGTTGATTAAACAATGAAAAAAAAATAGGGGTTTTTTATCACAACTATAACACACATACATTGTATATACAATGTAGAACCTGAAAGAAAAATGAAGAAAGGGTGATGCAAATTACTTAAAACTTGTGTCAACCAATTTGTGTACTTTGAAACAAAAATAGAGTTTATGGTTTGCATGATGAATTGATGATGGAAAGGAGTGGGTGTGTGAGTCAATTTTGAGTCCATAAACCCTCCCATATCATTAATCCATGCAAATATTTTATCGACGTCAAATTTCAGTGCATACAGAAACAATTTGAAAAAAAATCAACGTTGGCCCCATTCACAGGTTATTGTTGCCCATGTCTAGTCCTAGTACGATGTCTTTTCATTGTTCCTTTTAAAATTCATTCGACAGTAAACAATGATTAAACAATGAACATATTTTTATGTTGTTGATTAAACAATGAACGAAAAAGAGGGATTTTTATGGATGGTCATATTTTTATGGTGTTGGGTCCAAAATGGACAATATATAGTTATTAAAGTTATGGAAGTATTTTCAAGGACATGGGGTATATCCCCCCTTTGTCCCAATGGTGTTTCTCTCTGTTATGGAGACTTTTTTGGGATTTCCTAAACATCTTGATGGATAACTCCAATGTCCCAAGTGATGCCCATATGTCCTTGGACTAGATGAGGGACTTTTGGGTCCAAAATGAACAACATATAGTTGTTAAAGGTAGGAAAGTATTTTTAACTCACTGAACCATCACTCACCAAATTTTTATTTCCACTTTCATTTAGCGGGAATAGAAAAAGCAGCTTGCAAGAATCCTTGGAGATCCTTGAAGTGATATTTTCCTAAGTTTTGAAACCTTGGAGAGCAACAATTTTTATTTGTATTGGAGCTTCAAGTGGGTAGCCATCAAGATTAAAGAAATATTGAGGTGTATCTTTACAAGAATTCAACTCAGAGAGATCAAAAGAATTGAGTACCTTGAGATAAAGATATTTAGCATCTTCAAGTTGAAGAAACATCATATATCCATCTATAGTTTTTTCTTTTCATTTTACATTTTACCCACTATTTTCATCCAGGGGAGTAAGCATGTATTCACCTTCTACACTCTTCTATACAATTACATCCTCTTAAGGGAAAAAAAATTATAATGAAGAAGAACACAATCTACTCGATTTGAAAGGAGACTAGCACAATCTAAAACCACCAAAGCCAATTATACCTAAAACACTCTTCCTTGAACATGCAAAGAAAGTCTGAAAAAACAAAAGCAAAACGTTGGTTTTCATGAATAGGTATGTGGTCTTTTTGGCTATATTTTTAAGGGTAGTGTTTGCCCTTAGTTATCGAATCAAGCGAAGTTCAAGGAAGTAAAGGGAGAATGCGAACTGCATAGAAGACATAGTGACTGTTATTGGATCGAAGTGAACAAAAGAGAATAAAAGATGGAGCGAAGCCAGAGAAAGAGATCCGTTGGACGAGGAGATCAAGGATGACAGATAAGCAAGAAAGAAGGATCGTGGACATGTCAGTAAGCGGAAAAATCCACTGTTGGATTCTTTGAAGCACCGCGTGAAAAGGAAGGAAAGACAGGCTGGTGAAGCCTTGAAAATATGGGTCAAGTTGACCTAGGGTTTTAGATAGCTACGATTTTGGTATCTAGGGTTTTGGACACCTAGGTTTCAGCCTAAGGCTATCAGTGAGCTATTGTAATGTATAAATAGAGGTCAAGAGGACATGGGTCAGGTTGGTATCAAGAGAGGTTATCATAGTTGATGTGAGTGATTATTGTATTGTGAGAGAGAAGTGCCAACTGTGAGAGCCTTTTGGCATTGTAATATCTTCAACTGGGTGTGAAGATCAACCCTGCAGCTAGGTGCCCAGGGAGGGAAGAGAAAGAGAGGAGAATAAAGAAGATCTGCTAGCTAAGAGCGTAGACAAGAAATGTATGCTTTACCTCAATATATTATAGCACAGTTCTGTGGATGTAGCCCTAGAGAGAGGGTGAACCATGTATATTTTGTGTTGTGTGTGATTGATCTTCTATCTCTGTCATTGACGTACTATAATTACATTACTATTTTAGACCTGATAAGTAGATGTGCAGAATATATCTAAGTTGATAAGTGATATATGAATTTCGTGTTGTTATTGTGTTAGATCCACTTGATATTTCCTTTGGTTGTAGACATCTCTGTCCTACAACCCCCTCATAACTACTTCGGGTGAGACTGCATCTGCTTCACAGGTGCTGCTGAAAGGGCCAGTAGTTAGGGCTTGTTGGTGCACTCTTGGAGTTGAACCTTGGGTCTGCCCCTGTGCCAACAAATGGTTCCGTTGTCGAGACATGAATCTTCTTGAGGGAATGTCAAGCTGGTTTCCATCGAAGAAAAAGATTCAAAAGTGGATAGAAGATCAAGAGAAGGACATTGTTGAAGCCCAGAAAAATAACCCTAATATTAGTTTTGAGGACTGGTTGGAGAGATATATCTTTACCGATATACACGAGATCTTCTTTGGAGGAATCCATCAGGAGCTATATGAGTGGCTAGCTAGATTAGCAGATACTCGGTTCGAGATCCGATCTAGAATTCCTGTGGTTTGGATGTCGGAGTTGATCAAGAAGGTCAAGAAAGATGATAACACTGTATCACAAGAGGTGGATCACTGGTTTGATAGTACCATTGGAGGGTACATCACAAAGTTTTTTGTTGATAGAGTAGAATTGTATAGCCAAGCCAAGAGATATTTTTTCAAGGGACATCGAGCGAAATTTTTTCATTTTCTGAAGCTGAGAATCAAGATGATATTGCATGAGAAGAACATATTGAAGATACAATAGATTGGTCGGATCAAGAAAGGCTAATGTTCAAAAATTTGGACAGTGGCAGCGACACAAAAGCTGGACATATGCGTAATGGGAGAGTGTTCTGAGAGATCCACCAAACCTATTTAAGCATAACTATGGGGAGGAGGCTTTCTAAAGTGGAGAAGAAGAAGATCTGATTAACAAAGAACATTCAAAACCCACCGGGATAGAGGAAGGACAAGCTAAAAAACTTTGTCGAGGAGAACTTGAAAACTCAGAAACTGTGAAGACCATCGAAGTAAGTATTGTTATCCTTCATGTTGATTCAGTCTTAATAATCTAGAGTAATCCCAGTCACCAGAGCGCCCAAAGCACTGTCAATAGTAGTCCACCACACATTCAGTCAGGAACCCTAGGAAGATCTATGGAAGATGAGATGAGACTCCCTATCTTTAAGGGAGATGGATTTGAAGATCCTGATCAGCACTGGTTCCTATGTGAAGTTGTATGGAACATTAAGAATTTCACAGATGAAGCTATCGAAAGAACCTAGTTCAATACAACTCTCAGAGATCACGCATTGAGTTGGTACATGAAACTTGTCCAAGGACTTGCACAACCTAAGCCATTGAATCAGATAAAAAATGCACTGATTGTAGAATTCAAGAAACCTAAGTCAAAATCCCAATGTATCATGGAGATGAAATATATCAAGTAGAAGGTGGTTGAACCTGTGTTGGAATTCAATCAGAGATTCAAAACCTTGACAGGCCGATTGAATTTTCAGATTCTGGTTGAACAGAACAATGAATGGTTCATTGTTTCCATTCTACCAAACATCAAAGTTCCCCTAATGCAAAAAAATATTTATTCATAATATGAGGAGTTGGATATCACCATGAAGCTAGAATCAACCCCTATGGGAGAATCCAGCTCCGGTATGAGCCAGATCCTAAGTCAGCTAACTAGTTTGTCTCTGCAAGTTGAAGATATGAAGAAATACAAGGGAAAATATAAAAGGGAAGACATTTGGTGTGTCAGATGCAGATCATAAGGTCATGACAAGGAACACTTCCCTTTATTCAATGAATATTTGGCTTCTGGAGCTCTGATCCCCTTGAAGCAAGTCACCTTACCCTGGGGCGAGGTATGCAAAAACAGACATCATACTGGTGAGTGCTATTATATGAAAAAATGTGTTCAGACACCTACAAATTTTCACTGTACATTCTGTAAGTCCATAGGACATGATGATAGGTATTGTAAGTTTTATAATCTCATGCATGAAAGGTCAAGAGACATATATAAGATTCAAGGTGAAGTACAACAAGAAGGAAACACTACACAGTACAACTCTCCAGGAAGAGGAAACTTCAATCATCGCGGTGGATTCAGAGGAAGAGGATGACGAGGAGGAATGATTCAAGGCCGAGGATAGATAATCTATTATAATTTCACACAACCAGGACACCTCGCAAGGCATTGTTAGAACCCTTGTACCACTTGCAGCTACTGCAGCTCGTTTGACCATGTTATAGAATATTGTCTTGTACGACTAGCTAAGATTCAGGAAAGATGAGGACCTCAACAAAACCCACAAGTGCAACTGATCTATGCTGAACCTCGTGGAGAAGACCCTAGATTCATTGTTATAACTAGAGTTGACATTGTTATAGGAGAAGATAGACTGAACCAAGGGAAGACTACAGAAGATTCAGGAGTCAAAAAAGCTATAGAGAATACCCAGACCTTTGATGCAAAGAAAGAAAGACAAATATTTGAGGTAGCAAGAAAATAATTTAGAGGAGACCAAGGTTATTCATCAAAGACAAGACCAGAAGTAAGAGAGTATGGAATTCCTCACACATTTGATCAGTCTGCTTCGCCAAGAGGAGGAAAAGAGGTAAGCAAGCTCATGGAATTTTTACATACTTGTATTAAGTTGATTCAGGAGGAAAGCACTGTACAAGAATTACAAAATTTAATCAGACAATATGAGCAAGGAAAGATAGATCCCTTATTGAATAGGGAAGTACACCAAATCGGTAAGAAGAGAGGGACAAATAAGTAATTACATTTGAACGCTCAAATAGGAGAATACGAGATAGACTAGGTGATCCTCGACTTAGGGTCGGAGGTCAATGTCATGACGAAGCAAACCCGGGAACTGATGGGAAAAACGAAGTTGATTTATTCCCCTATGAGGATTAGGATGGCTAATCAACAAGCTGTCATCCTATTTGGATGATTGGAGCATGTTCTTGTGGACATCGATGGAGTAAGAACGTTTACAGATTTTGAGCTAATTGAAATAGTTGATGATAGTTGTCCTTACCTCGCACTGTTGGGAATCAATTGGGCCTTTAATAACTCTACTGTGGTAGACTTAAAGAAAATACATATGACTTTTGAAAGAGATGTCCTTAGGGTCATCTCACCTTTAGATCCAGATGAAGGTCATCAATACACAGATACCATCAGAGAATAATACTACGCATGTGCACTAGAAAACATCTACAATCTAACAGCCAGAGAACAAGACTACATTAATCCTACAACTGATGGGAATCTANTCTAGTGCACATGCGTAGTATTATTCTCTGATGGTATCTGTGTATTGATGACCTTCATCTGGATCTAACAGCCAGAGAACAAGACTACATTAATCCTACAACTGATGGGAATCTAAGCTGGTGAAGTGACAACGCATGCTCATCAGAATCAAAACAATCACTGGAGAACTGGCAGAACTAGATGTATGAAGTATCTACAAGGAGATGTGCTATATTGACTAGAGAAGTTTGCTGGATCGACACAACAATAAGTAACCTACCCACATTTGATGGTCTAAATCTGTTAGAAGATTTCCTATCAGACTTTGAAGCAAGTGTACCAACACAACAAAGGTTGTTGGTAATGGATGAGGCCTTGAAATCCACACCAGCAAGATGGCGGGGGACACACAAAAGTAATATTACAGATTGGGTACAATGTCGTACTCTAATGACAACGTGATTCTCAGCACAAGTAGAAGGTTGCGAAGTTCGCTACACAGGTCGAAGCTGCCCAAAGGACCATGTGTGAAGCTGTGAAGAGGCCTGGAGCAACATTCCTCAAGAAAAATGGATGCACAAGTTCATAAACATGCTAGACATGACACCTATCAACTGGTACCTTCAAGCAGAACTGCGCCTCATCACTATAGATTGGACAGGTATGACTCAGAATTTTATAACTACATTCCTATTTGAAATTCAATTTCCTTCAGTAGATCAAGCATTACAGATTGTGAGACAGAAAGTATTCGAGGAGGTATCTACCCTCCCCTTATGACAGGAAGAGGATGAATGGATTGCGCCTCTCCAGAAATTGCAGGGCTGCTACAATATCAATGCCGATGAAGACGATGATCCAAGGAAGGTGAACATCATAGAAGCAGAAGGCCAGAGAGATGTGGCAGGGCCAGGAGTTGAGTTACCATTTATTGGATATCCAATCAAGTTTAAGAAAGTCAATATTGGAATAGAGGAGACACCGAAGCTTTCCAATGTCGGATATTGGGTTGTTGCATGAATATCAGGACTTGTTTCCAACCAAGTTCACTGATATGAATGGAATTAAAGGGCCTATGGGAGAGATGAGGATTGCTTTAAAACTAGATGCTAGACCAGTCAAACAGAGACCTTATAGATTGAACCCTAAATATAAGGAGAAAATGAAGATTGATCTTGACAGAAGGCTAGAAGTAGGGATTATAGAACCCATGGAAGAATCAGAGTGGATTAGCCCTATGGTGGTGCAAGACAAGAAGACATGAGATATCATGATCTGCGGAGATCTCAGGAAGTTGAACAATGCTTGTTTACATGACCCCTTCCCTACACCATTCACTGACAAAGTGTTAGATAACGTGGGAGGCCAGGAGGTCTATTATTTTACAGATGGATTTTCAGGATACCATCAGATCCGGATTTCCAAGGAGAACTGCTATAAGACCATGTTTTCCATAGAATCGGGATCCTACCAATATACAATGATGCCATTCAGATTGAAGAATGCGCCAACCATCTTTTCGAGGGTGGTGGTTGAAGCATTCAAAGAATTTTTGCATAAATTTCTAGAAGCATATTTTGATGGCTGGACTGTGTTTAGTTTATTGAAAAATCACTTTGAATGTCTAAGGCTAATGTTGGATAAATGTAGGCAGTGTCCAATTTCTTTGAATATGAAGAAGTGCATTTTCTTTTCACCATTTGGATTTTTGTTAGGACATATTGTATGTAAGAAAGGACTGCTGGTAGATCCATCCAAGATCGTTATTATAGTTGATCTACCCCCTCCTAGAACAGTTAAATATCTTCGCATTGCGTTGGGACACATAGGCTACTACAAAAAGTTCATTAAAGGATATGCTCTGATTACAACACCCATGGAGAAGTTGTTGAAAAAGGATTGTTAGTTTAGTTGGACTGAAGAATGCCAACAGATATTTGACACACTGAAAGAGAAAATGGTTACTGCGACCATTCTAGTCTTTCCAGATTGGACCAAGGAATTTCATGTACATGTCGATGCATCTTCCATTGCATTGGGGGTTGTCTTAGAACAACTAGGAATAGGAGACATTGACCACCCATTAGCCTTTTCTAGCAAGAATTTATCTACAACTAAGATTAATTATACCACTACTGAAAGAGAGGGATTAACCATGGTGTATGCATTGCATAAATTTCACCACTATTTGTTGGGAGGACACTTTAAAATGTTTACTGATCACTCCGCATTGAAATACCTAGTCAACAAGCAAGTGTTGGGGGGAAGAATATGTAGATGGCTTCTGTTGTTTCAAGAATATGATTTTGAGATCATAGTAAAACCAGGAAGAATGAATAAGGGTCTTGACCACTTGTCGAGGATGAAACATGAAGAAGAGCCCACTAATCTGGAAGATACACTACCACATGCACAACTATTATCCATTAGAAATATCGATGACCACTTTGCAGAGATAGTCCAATTCCTATCAACAGGAATGTAACCTAGTGAGTACACAATTCCAAGCTTGACCAACACAATTTCAAAGGAGTGTACAGAATAGATTGCTCCTGTGGCAAATGCTACATTGGAGAAACAGGTCGCTCTTTCAACACCAGGATTAAAGAGCACAGTGCTGACATCAAGAATGAACGAGCTCGCACCTCAGCACTAGCAGAACACTCCCTCAAAACTAAG
>JASDQU011027869.1:0-21953 GCA_032191745.1 Picea mariana | reverse complement strand
ATATATATATAAGGTGACCTCATAGATACATAGGGAATGAGACAATTAAAAATGACAAAATATTTTGACGCATGATATGACCCAAACACATCAAAGAGCAATATTCCAAGGCAATCGGAGGAAGGAAGAAATTTAGACTTTATGGTTTTAATAAAATAATTCCATTGATGACAACAATCCCACAGACTTTATGGTTTTATCAAATAATTTCATTGATGATAAGAATCCCACACTCAATGGATTGTCCAAAGAAACAATGAAAACATTGAACAACTAATCAAATGACATGTGGAAGAGAGTTATGATGTTTTTGAATTGCATATGGCCCATATGGCCTATGCACATCCTCGAGGAAGAGAAATACACTACGTGCAACCCTAGGGATACATAAGATACAACATATGGCCTTCCAAGAGTAGATTTGGAAACTTACAACTTCAATTCATCTCTCAAGCATTCTATGCAGGATAGTTTAGGATGACAATAATTTGAAAGTGTCAATTTTAATGTTCTTTGCGAATAAATTTAGAAACTCTACGAAATAATTGCAATCTCCATCTCACAGAATCCATTGATATGAAATTCAACATTGAATGGACAAATATTATTTCATAGTTGTTGGAATTTATAGAGTATTGATGGATATAACAATTTCTAAGTGAAGCTTAACAAAAATCCAAGAGGAATTCATCTTTAAACCATTAATATAATTGAAGGAAACATACAAAATATAGAGAAGAGATTCATTATCTCACACATAGAATTTAACACCGCCACAAAGAAATTCATAACACAAATACATAGTATTTTCCTTGGAAACTCAAATGGGAAAACCAACATTCCATTGTCTTTAGTTAGTCTTATTATTTATCAGAAGAATGTGTTGGTTATATTACCCTCTATATCTCTAGTACTTCTTAATCTTCACATGGAATTTTTGGCCAACAATTATGTTAGAAATAATAGGTGTGCTCGTTTAACCGTAGACAATATAGCAATATTGTCACCCAATCACAGGCCGAAGCCACCCCCGAGCACCTTAACCTTGAAAGACAATAATTTTGGAAGAAAACCCAAGGCCTAATAGTCAATCAAGGTAGTGTATCACTCTCCAGAGTTAGCATACCAAGAAGAAAGTCCAAACCATAACCTAGAGAGAGTCCAAGGCTGAAACCAAAAATACAAGTTGCAGTAGCTGTAGTTGTAGCTACTCTCTAGACTTGTGCACAACTAAATTTCTACAGTTGTGATCTGTGTGTGTCCAAATGAGCTTTGGAATCCTGTATTTATATTTCTCCTCCTTAGTTGTTTGGGTCGACTTTTCATTCTGGAGGCTAAAAACTCAATATTAAATATTTCCTTTAGCCGACTTGTCTTCTAAGGTTATGTCCAATGCTTTAGGGTTTCTTATTGCTTCCCAGAATATTCTATTCTTGTCAGGGTCACACATAAAGGTTAATACCTCCCACAAATACCATAATATCAACACTCCCTCCTAGCTAGGGAGCTACTGAAGGCAATGGTCTTGAGAAAAAACATACCATTCAAATGGTAGCATCATCATAGCCATATAGGCTTCTCATGATTAGATCAAGAGCACCATCATCAATATCAATATCATTTTATAGCATCAACTACATCATCTCTCAAAGCCATACTCCATCTGAGTAATCAAGCATGATGTTGAATAAGTCACTCACTCCATAGAGCGATGCAAGAACCATTATTCTAATCGAGACATATGTCCTAGAAGAATAAGTATTCCAACAGATGTTGGAAGCCAGGCCATGGGCTACAAGGACTATTCTTCTAATCCAAACATACGTACTAGAAGAATAAATGTCCTGGACCATTTTCCATCTGGAGAATGTCTGTCCATCAACACAATGACTATCCATCTAGCTGATAATGATTTTCAAAACCGCTTATAGTCTACATGGCAAGAAGAATAATGTCATTCAATAGAACACAATTGTGTCTATCCCTAGTAGTACACAAATAATATCGAGTGGTACACAACCACTCCAAGTAGCACACGGCTACTTATTCAATGACACATAGTCACAACTAATGGAACACATCCACTACATTAGCATACATCTACTGTCCAGAGACATACAATATCCATAGAAATCATATCATCTGATATCAACCTGCATAAAACAATATCATGATATTAACTGAGTCATCTGGGCCATTCTTCCACTCACATCTGTGAGATCTGGAGGAGAATCTTCCCTCAGAATGTAAAATATCAGCCATGGGCTATCTGGACTATTCTTCTCAGGCATAGAATAATAATTGTCCCTTATTTTTGATCCTGGACCACTCACCTTTCTAGGTCATTCCTCCAGCACTAGTCATAGTGCAACCTGGAGAGAATGAGTTTAACCTAGGGAATGCCTACCCCTGATTTTTGAACTTGGACCATTCATGTAACTGGGTCATTCCTCCGGCACTAATCATAATGAAACCTGGATAGAATGAGTCTACCCTAGAAAATGACTGTCCTACACCAACCTCCAAAACGGATAATTCTTCGAAACTTCTTGTAACACCCTATTTCCCCTAGTCTGTAAAAATAACTATATTGGCCAAGAACTATGGCAAACTCAAAGATGTGAATGTTTGATTTGATGGACCTTTGTATAAAAGGTCGATGAATGTAAATTATGTTATGAATATGTGTTGCATGACTGCTGAGAGGGGGATGTGCTAAAAGAGACCACGATGGCTACTGTGAGGTGGTGGAAGGGACCTAGAATGGTTGCATTAACTTCCACCGAGCCAGTATTGTATTGGTTTTTACTTTCTCAAACACAAAAGCAACTCTCTGACCCTAGAATGAATTTCCCATCAGATCGGTAGGTGGGGAGGCTCCTCAAGAGTTAATGAGGGGATGGGGGTGAACCGCCCATCCGCAAAAAGCTCTCAGATCTGACCACGAACAGGGAAATTCGTGCCACACGCAATATTGCAGAAAAGAGGAAAGAAAGGGAGTGTGTGGGGCAAAGAGAGCACATGCGACGGGGATCACAAAAGAGAACTGGAGAAACTTTGAAAATAGTGGGAGTTCTGAGCAGAGGAGAAAGAGAGTAACCTTCATCCTGGAATCATTTTCTGTATTAGAAGAAGGAGAGTAACCTTCATCCTGGACTTTCGTTGAGCTGGAAGTAGGAGACTGAATCTCAAAGCATTGTGGTCTAGCTCGAGGGTGGCTAGTGGTAAATCCTTTTGCAGTCACTGAGCCTACGGTTGCGTGGAAATGAGTTCCCCTCTCAGCAGTTGCATCACACCTGGTGAATCTGATAAGTGTTTTATGCCTTGTATTTTGAATTTGAGTTATCATGAATACATGCTCCTGTTTATACGGCCATAATGAATTCTGAGTGGAATGATTGCCTGGTGTTTTAGACTGTAAATAATGGATGCAGGTGTATATTTACATATCATAATTGATTTATGTATAAATGATTAATTTTGGGGCATGAGTTTGCTACATCGAGAGTTGTCTTGTCTACTTGAGATTTTGTAGTGTCTTAAGCTGGAAGTTGCGAACTATGAGTTCGACGACCTTATATGTAGCTTCCGGCATGCACATCAACCCCCTATCGTTCTGAGTCCCTTCGAGGACAGAGTGGATCAACTTCAGGAGAGGTAGTGCATACCCGCACCAGCTCTCTGCGAGGAAAGCAACGATTGAGAACCATTTAAGCTCTAGACTGGGGAAATGAATGTAAGGAGTGCGCGGAAGAATTATTCCAAGCGTTAAGTCCAGAAGATAACAAGATTCAAGTATCGAAAGGAAATTTCCTTCCGTTTGGAAGACAAACGGACGAGATCCATTCGGGAGGACCCAAGGTCTATCACAACCGTTGAATTTGAGGAAGGAGCGTAAGTGTTAATGCCTCGATGCTTATAGTCCTCACAAGATATGATGAGTGTAGATAACCAGAGTGAATGGGAATATAGATGAGACCCAAGGTCACAGGGCTCGCAAATGAATCAAAGGTCGAAGCCTTAGACCCTTAGAGAATCCTTCCTAAACGGGAGAAATTCCAAGCTCAGGAGGAAGAGCGATAACTATCGTTCGATTAGCCACAGAGGAGAGATCTGGACTGTCAAAAATTCCATGTCCATAGAAAGAGAAGTGAGCGTATGAGGAAAATAGATCTGAGTCGTCAGATCTGAAGCATGTGAGCTAATAGTCGTTGGATTCGGAGGAAGGTCCATAAGACAAGTTCTTAAATCCTCAGAGTCATCCATCAGAAGGGACGCATGGTGACAACTCAACATTTCACTGACTCGCAAGAACAAGAAGGTCAAAGAATGTATCGTTCGAACTCGCGATGCGTGAAGTTGCGATTTGATCATAGTCGTCCATCAAGAAGGGCAAATGGCGAAAGCTCAACATTTCACCTAAATGCGCGTTTCTTTAAAAGGCGAGTGAATCTGGGTGACCGAATTCTGCATGCCCAGATCTATGGATAGGGTTCCATTCTGAAGGCCCCTTACCATTCTACCTTTAAAGCGAGGGGGGGGGGGTCCAGAATTGAGCATGCATGTTTCAATGGCAAGGATTAGGGAGCCCAGAACCATGGTCAAGGTTGGATTCTGGACCCCCCTTGCCTATGTACCTTTAATATGGGGGGGGGGGGGTCCAGAATTGGCGGCTTAAAGTGGGCCCCACCCTTGTCCAAGACCATCGATCCAAGAACTTGCCGAAGCTTTACTTACCGTTGATCTTAACCTAGGCAGAGGCAAGGGAGTGGACTTGACAACGTCCCAAAAATCCCGAAGTATTCAGAACTGTCCATCGACATAGGACACGTGGCAATCGAGTAGCGTTTCACTGACTCGCGACTTGGAGTGGTTCAGGGTAGGACTGTTCGAACCCACGATCCGCGAGATAGCGACGTGATCATGGTTATTGGATCCAAGCCATGGGAGGACCGTTGGATCAGGACCTCTGCGTGGCATCAGACTGCAAAAAAGGGTCACCTGAAGGACACCTGTCACCTGGAAAAGAGTCAACCCATTGATTGACTTATCATATCTCAGTATTTTGCAAAAGAGGAGCACAAGGGCTCAACACCCCAACTCGCGAAGTCACAAGTTGCGAGTAGTGCTAGGGCTTAGCCTGGCCTACGGTTATGTGTATAAGGCACTAGTGAGGAAGGAGCCAAACCCCTATTGCATTTCGGGTATCTGCGTTAGGAGAAAGAGAAGTCGAGAACCTTGACCCTCCAACTCCCGAGTTGCGAGAGGCGCATGTGCTAGGCCCCGTAGGAATTCAGGGATCTTGTTCCCTGAAGGAAAGATAAAAATTTTAGTTACCTTAGTGGGTATGTGACAAATTGGTATCAGAGCATGGTTATAGCACTTGGCCTGCTTAGGCTCATGARCAAGTTGCGCAGAAACTCCATTTGAAGTACTCTTAGAAGGAGTAATCCTCTATCTTAACCCCTTAATCAAAAGTCGAAGTTAAGAATGAAAATTCCTATGGTATGTATGCATTTGAAAAATATGAATTATGCGTTGKTTATGAATAAATATAAATATTGACTAACAACAAGTATTTTTCCTGCACCCAAGCAGACGATCGACCACGGGAAACTATAGACGCATAGAATGGTGACGCAACAAGAAGTGGGGGATGTCTCTCACAATAAAGACAAATATTCTGATGAAAGGAGGGTGGTAGGGACCCCTCCAGATCTAGCTGAGACTGTGAGGAGCCTCATGGTCAGACTATAGAGCTGCAAGGCTGACAACGAGAGAATGATAAAAGAGCAAGAAAAGAAAACATAAATTAATGTAGTCTTACTGCAGATTTTATCTGACATACAAAAACAATTCCATCATGAACCTGACACCAGTTACGCGGACCGATGACAGACAAAGAAACGAAGAATTCCACCTGAGATACAGAAATGTGGTTTTTTGAGTGTCCACACTGGAAAGAGAACCTCAAGAAAGGTCCACCCCAGAGATAAGGGACAAGCATCAGACGATTCCTCTAGAAAAGAAACTATCAACTCGGAGGGATCTTCTAGTAGCAGAACTAGTTCTTATGCTCGAAGACAACAGAAGAAGCGAAAGCATTCCAAAAGTCATAATATCGAAGAATTCAAGAAGGCCAAACCACCCTCTTTCAACGGTGAAATAAAAAAAGGGGAGGAAGTGGAGGCATGGCTACTTGGGCTAAAGAAGTATTTCAGAGTCCATGACTTCTTAGAAAACTTGAAGGCCCGAGTAACCGCTTTCAACTTGAATGGAAAGGATTCCATTTGGTGGGAACACCTTAAGAATGTAAAAGGGATTCAAGAAGAGGACCTATCTTGGGAATAGTTTGAGAAATACTTTAGGAAGAAGTATCTGTCAAAAAAGTATTTGAACGAAAAGACTAAAGAATTTTATGAACTCAGGTTGGGGAAACTCACCATAGAGGAATATGTTAGCAGATTCCTCAAGTTGCTGAGTTACGTACCCTATATAAAACTAGAAAAGGCAAAGGTGCAATGATTCATCAGTGGACTACCTAAGGACTATCAGAACATGATTGAGTTTGACGAGCCAAAGACCCTAAAAGACACTATTCAAAAAGCAAGATATTGTTATGAACAAATTGGGCATCGGACATAACCTCGCGAAGGCTGGAAGTAGAAGAATAGTTCAAGATTCTAGAAAAAGGGATTTAAATCCCCAAGAATTAAAAACTATAAAAAGGACTCAAGGATGAGCTTCCCAACCTGAAGTGTACGCCAGCATAATTTCCCCTCCCAGAGTGGAAATAAACCTTCTGGATCTACCCCAGGGAAGATTGATAACCCAAAGAGAGAACCCTTGAAATGTTGGGGTTCTAGAGAGGAACATCTACTGAGGGACTGCCTGCACCGACAACAGAATAGTCGGAGAATTTACAACATTCAAGAATATACCACCGTCAATGACGTGGCCAAGAGTGTGCCACAAATTTATGCATCCTTGGATAATCAATAGGATGCCCACCAAGCTTCAGTGGTGGATATAGAAGGTATGATCACCAACCATCTAGTGCCTATTCTAATTGACCCTAGTTCAAAATTGAGTTATATATCTCCTAAGGTTGTTGATAAGTGTAAATTACAGCCACATAAACATGCCCAGCCATGGTTGGTATAGTTAGCCACTGGCACCAAAATAAAGGTAGTGAAGGTCATACCAGCTTGCCAATTCACCATGGGTGAATTCCCCACACAAGAAACCCTTAATATACTACCCCTAGGATCGTATGACCTGTTGATTGGTATGGATTAGATAGCCACATATAAAGCCAGACTGGACTATTACCATAAGACCTTAAAATGTGTGAGTGAAGAACGGAAAAGGATAACCCTTCAAGGGATCCAAAAACCTGTCTCAGTGAGACAAATATTAGCTCTTCAAATGAGAAAGTATTGCAGAAAGGGATGTCCACTATATGCGATATAGGTGTTGGAGTTAATTGAAGATGATAAACCAAGCCTCAAAGACCACCCCACATTAAGGGAGTATAGGGATGTATTTCCGGAAGAGGTACCGGGTCTACCTCCGAGAAGGGACATTGACTTCTCGGTAGAACTTGCACCAAGAGCGGTGTCAGTTTCTAGGACACCTTACAGGATGAGAACACCCGAGCTAGTTGAGTTTAAATTACAACTAAAGGAAATGATGGACAAAGGCTATATCTGGCTCAGCGTGTCTCCATGGGGAGCACCAGTCCTGTTTGTGAAAAAGAAAGATGGTACCCTCCGACTGTGTGTAGATTACATACAACACAATAAGGTAACCATAAAGAACAAGTACCCCTTACCTAGAATCGATGACCTGTTCGATCAATTAGGGGGTGCTTCCATCTTCTCAAATATTGACTTGAGATCTCGATACCATCAAGTCCGAATCAAGGGTGAAGACATCCACAAAACTGCCTTCAGGACGAGATATGGTCACTATGAGTTTGTGGTAGTACCATTTGGATTAAACAATGGCACTGCCACTTTTATGTGCTTGATGAACAATGTTCTCAACAAATTTCTAGACAAGTTTGTACTGGTTTTTATTGACGATATATTAATTTACTCCAAGAATAGAGAGGAACACGAGGAACATCTTAGACTTGTGCTTCAATTGTTAAGAGAACATCAGCTCTATGCCAAATTTAGCAAGTCCAACTTTTTCCAGAGGAAAATACATTACTTGGGCCATGTCATATCTGAAGAAGGAGTAGTAGTAGACTGTGACAAGATCAGGTCTATCATGGAATGGCCTACCCCAAAGGACACTCCAGATATCAAATCCCTTATGGGCTTAGCAGGATGCTATAGAAGATTTATAAAAGGATTCTCCAAGATTGGTTGTCCAATCACTGCCCTCCAGAAGAAGGGAGTTAAATTCACATGGACACCATAATGTGAAGAAAGATTCCAAACCCTAAAACATCTACTGACCCACACACCTGTATTGAATATCGTCGACCCCGAAGATGACTTCCTCGTGTGAACAGATCCCTACAAGTAAGGGCTTGGAGGAGTCCTTATGCAAGGAGGAAGTGTAGTCTGTTATGAATCCCGAAAATTAAATGAGTAGGAAGTCAACTATGTGACCCATGATCTAGAACTGGCCGCCATAGTGTTTGACCAACCAAAGCTCAATGCCAGACAAGCTAGGTGTATGGCCCTCCTTAGTGAGTTTGATTTTGAAATCAAACATATTAAAGGAAAGGAAAATAAGGTGGTTGATGCCCTTAGTAGAAGTATGAAAACAATTTTTCTGGCAGCACTAAGCACCTACAAGACGAATGTCAAAGAAAAAGTCAAGAATGCACAAGAAACAGACACATTCTTTCAGACCGTGACCTCACACCTGGAACAAGAACCCACAGGGATAAAGTATGAAGGCTATCAGATGACAGATGGAGGTCTGCTAACCTACAGAAAGAGATTGTATATTCCAGATTGTGATGACTTGAAGAGGTTCATAATGGATGAACTACATAAAAGACCATATACTGGTCATCCGGGATACCAAAAGATGATCACGGCCACCAAGAAACAATTCTATTGGCTTGGATTGAAGAAAGAAATAGCTGAATACTTAGCCCAATGCATAGAATGTCAACAAGTTAAAACATAACACTAACACCCAACAGGATTATTACAGCCTCTACCAATCCCAGAATGGAAATGGGAAACCATCTCCATGGATTTCATCACCGGATTACCAACCTCGACCAAACAGAATGACACCATCATGGTAGTGGTGGATAAATTGAACAAGTCCTCTCATTTTGTCCCCGTCAAGTCGAAATGAAAGGCAATAGACATTGCCAACGTATTCATGAAGGAGATATTCAGACTACATGGTATGCCTAAAGAGATCATGTCTGACAGAGACACGAAATTTACATACAACTTTTGGAAATCCTTGATGATTGGTTTGGAGACCAAATTTTTGTTCAGCTCCGCCTATCACCCTCAACTGATGGAAAGATAGAAAGAGTGAACCAAATACTTGAAGACATGCTAAGGATGCATGTAATGCATCAACCCAAAAAGTGGGAAGATTACCTGCCACTGGTGGAATTCGCCTACAACAACGGCTACCAAGAATCCCTGAAGATGATTCTTTTCGAAGTCCTCTACGGTAGGCCGTGCAACACTCCAGTTAGTTGGAGTAATCCCGTAAAAAAAATTACTATTGGACCCACATGTTGAAATAAATGGAACAACAGGTGATTCAGATAAAACAAAATCTAAAGGTCACTCAGAACAAATAGAAAAGTTACGCCGACCGAAAGAGAACTCCAAGAGAATTCAAGACAGGAGACCACGTATATCTCAGAGTTAGGCCTAGGAAGAGTTCCCTGAGGATGGGAGCTTGTGAAAAGATGGCACCTTGGTATTGTGGACCCTTTGAAGTTCTAGATACAGTGGGNGTGCAACACTCCAGTTAGTTGGAGTAATCCCGTAAAAAAAATTACTATTGGACCCACATGTTGAAATAAATGGAACAATAGGTGATTCAGATAAAACAAAATCTAAAGGTCACTCAGAACAAATAGAAAAGTTACGCCGACCGAAAGAGAACTCCAAGAGAATTCAAGACAAGAGACCACGTATATCTCAGAGTTAGGCCTAGGAAGAGTTCCCTGAGGATGGGAGCTTGTGAAAAGATGGCACCTTGGTATTGTGGACCCTTTGAAGTTCTAGATACAGTGGGACATGTAGACTATAGGCTAGCACTTCCTCCCACAGTAAAAGCACATAATGTTTTCCATGTTTCATTATTGAAGAAATATGTACACGATTCTAATCATATAATTGACTTGTCTGTGATCTAGGTGGAACCGAAGGGAGAGTTCCTTCCAGAACCTCAATTCATACTGGGCAAAAAGGAAACCCCTCTCAGGAACCGAACCATTGCACAAGTCAAGGTGCAATGGAAACATTTTGGCCCAAATGAGGCTACATGGGAAATGGAAGATTGCATGAAATAGGCATACCCGGTTTTGTTTACTTATGTACATATATGAGGTATTGGTAGATAGAACATTGAGGACGATGTTCCTTTAAGGGGGAGGGAATTGTAACACCCTGTTTCCCATAGTCTGTAAAAATAACTATATTGGCCAAGAACTATGGCAAACTCAAAGATGTGAATGTTTGATTTGACGGACCTTCGTATAAAAGGTCGATGAATGTAAATTATGTTATGAATATGTGTTGCATGACTGCTGAGAGGGGGATGTGCTAAAAGATACCATGATGGCTACTGAGAGGTGGTGGAAGGGACCTAGAATGGTTTCGTTAACTTCCACTGAGCCAGTATTGTACTGCTTTTTACTTGCTCAAAGACCAAAGCAACTCTCTGACCCTATAATGAATTTCCCATCAAATCGGTAGGTGGGGAGGCTCCTCAAGAGTTAATGAGGGGATGGGGGTGAACCGTCCATTTGTAAAAATATCTCAGACCTGACCATGAATGGGGAAATTCACGCCACACACAATATTTCATAAAAGAGGCAAGAAAGGGAGTGTGTGGGGGGAGAGAGCAGGCACGATGGGGATCACAGAAGAGAACTGGAGAAACTCTGGAAACAGGGGGAGTTCTGAGCAGAGGAGAAGGAGAGTAACCTTCATCCTGGAATCATTTTCTGTATCAGGAGAAGGAAAGTAACCTTCGTCCTGGACTTCTATTGAGCTGGAAGTAGGAGACTGAATCTGAAAGCATTATGGTCTAGCTTGGGGGTGGCTAGTGGTAAATCCTTTTGGAGTCACTGAGCCTATGGTTGGGTGGAAACGAGCACCCCTCTCAGTAGTTGCATCATGCTTGGTGAATCTGATAAGTGTTTTATGCCTTGTACTTTGAATTTGAGTTATCGTGAATACATGCTCCTGTTTATATGGCCATAATGAATTCTGAGTGGAATGATTTCCTGGTGTTTTAGACTGTAAATAATGGATGCAAGTGTCTATTTACATATCATAGTTTATTTCTATACAAATGATCAAGTTTGGGGCATGAGTTCGCTCCATCGAGAGTTGTCTTGTCTGCTTGAGATTATGTAGTGTCTTAAGCTAGAAGTCACGAACTATGAGTTCGACGACCTTAGATGTAGTTTCCTACACACACATCGACACCCTATCATTCTAAGTCCCTTCGAGGATAGAGTGGATCAACTTCAGGAGAGGTAGTGCATACCCGCACTGGCTCTCCGCGAGGAAAGCAACGATCGGGAACCATTTAAGCTCTAGACTGGGAAAATTTATGTAAGGAGTGTGTGAAAGAATTCTTCCAAGTGTTAAGTACAAGAGATAATGAGATTCAAGTATCGAAAGGAAATGTCCTTCTGTTTAGAATATGAACGGACGAGATTCGTTCGGGAGGACCCAAGGTCTATCACGGCCGTTGAATTTGAGGAAGGAGCATAGGCGTTAATGCCTCGACAATTATAGTCCTCACAAGATATGATGAGTGTAGATAACCAGAGTGAAGGGGAATATAGACGATACCCAAGGTCACAGGGCTCGCAAATGAATAAAAGGTCGAAGCCTTCGACGCTTAGAGAATCCTTCCCAGACGGGAGAAATTCCAAGCTAAGGAGGAAGAGCGATAACTATCGTTCGATTAGCCATGGAGGAGAGATCTGGACCATCGAAAATTCCACGTCTAGACAACGAGAAGTGAGAACATGAGGGTCCAGAATTGGCAGCTTAAAGTGGGCCCCACCCTTGTCCAGGACCATCGATCCAAGAACTTTCCAGAGCTTTATTGATCGTTGATCTTAACCTAGGCAGAGGTAGGGGAGTGGACTTGACAATGTCCCAAAAATTCCTGAAGTATTCGGAATCGTCCGTCGGCACAGGACATGTGGCAGTCGAGTAGTGTTTCGTTGACTCACGACTTGGAGTGGTTCAGGGTAGGACTGCTCGAACCCATGATCCGTGAGATAGTGAAGTGATCATGGTCATTGGATCCAAGCCACGAGAGGACCATTGGATTAGAACCTCCAGGTGGCATCAGACTGTAGAAAAGGGTCACCTGAAGGACACCTGTTGCCTGGAAAAGAGTCATCCCATTGATTGACTTATCGTATCTTGAGATTTTGCAAAAGAGGAGAATGAGGGCTCAACATCCCAACTCATGAAGTTGTGAGTTGTGAGTAGTGCTAGGGCTTAGCCTGGCCTACTGTTATATGTAGAAGGTGCTAGTGAGGAAGGAGCCAGACCTGTGTCGCATTTCGGGTATCAACGTTAGGAGAAAGAGAAGTCGAGAACCTTAACCCTCCAACTCTCAAGTTGCAAGAGGCGCATGCACTAGGCCCCGTAGGAATTCAAGGATCTTGTTCCTAGAAGGAAAGATACAAATTTTAGTTACCTTAGTGGGTATGTGACACTTCTCACAACTATGAACTTCGAAAGAATGAATTCCTAGCAAGGCGGACCATTCTACTTGACCACTACTCAGAGTGAATGCCAAGAAAAATGATTGTCCTAGACCATTCGCCCACACTGTCCACAAGGGGAATCATTGTCTATGTTACATCAACAATATATCAAACCATTTTCATTACGAAAATGACTGTCCAATCTGGGCCATTTTCCGAACTGGAAAATGCATGTTCGTCAGAAATCTCAAACCACTTTCCGAACAGGAAAGGAACTGCTCCTCCTGGACCATTTTTCGAACTGAAAAATGATTTTTCATAAATTAATAACACATCAGTTCTCCCTCCAAAACTGAGAGTAATTTCTTCCTTTTTCAATAAGGAAGTCGTCTCCACAAGCCCCAGCTTGTTTCTTAAGTATGCAAACTTTTTCATCTTGGACAAAGGATTTACCAAAATATCTTCTATATGCTCATTTGTGGAGATATATTGGAGAACCACTTCTCTTTTCTGGACTTCATCATGGAGAATGTAATACTTGATATCAATGTACTTTGGTCTGTCATGGAACACTGGTTTTCTCTGAAGGCTTCATATAGATCTGATGATTACAATATATCATGGTCTAATTCAACACTTATGTTTCCTTCTAGCTCATGACATCGTGGCAAGTATCAAAGTGAAACATATCCAAGTAGCACTTCTTCTGTCATCATGAGATTTTTCCATGGATTAGCAATCCATCATCCCAGACTTCTGAGTAACTATTTTGATATACTATCTCTGTCATATAAATTTTTCACCATGCTTCTGTTGTATATGAGATACTTTGCATCAAGTTGTTTGAATCCATCCAAGGTATTCTTATATTTGCATACATGGGTCTCTTTCTAGTATAAGCTTCTTTCTCACTTGCTTTATTGGGAAGAACAATATTTTACATGTAAATTCCAATCCATGGATACTACAAGAGGTGTATATAGAACAAGTTGTTGTCATAGTCTTCTCCCTCCTTCTGGAAGAACCTCTGAATCTTGCATTGCTTTCATTCATAAGTATTTTTCAAATTGTTCTTTATCATAACTTCCATTTCTTCTGCTCGATTGCTTCTTAGTGAGTTCAAACCAAGATGGTAGTCTTTGTGATTCTCGGTATAATAACTAGTTGTTCTGGATTTTTCTTTCTTTCTTGGAATATTCATGTTCTTCCTCATGTTTCTCTTCTATAGATTCCATGCCCTGAAGATTCTAACTTCTTCCTTTCATCATAGGATCATGGATGTAGATGGAAAACCAAGGATACTTTAAGTTTTCTTTTCAAAGAAGACTTCTTCTAAAGTCAAATTGAACACGTGTTTCTTTTCATGGCTGCTACTGTCAATGGGAACATGGATAGATACTTCATAATCCTCAATGGATCATATTATTTAGGATTATCTCCCTCCTAATCCTTTCTTCATGCATCAATGCATTTTGTTCTTTTGGAATTATATAATCATCTCCCTCCATCTAAGATAGTCCACGCTTCCATCCACATTCTTATTTCCTTCTGCAAGGTGTCACAAGTATTTTTCTAATTTCCTTTGTTTTGACTTCTTCTAGGTATCTTTAGGTTTGATTTGGATTTCGGCTTATCTGGAAATTTTTACTTGTATAATAGCTTCCACAGGAATTGTTACCAAATATTGTCAACATACTTCATCTTTTCATGTGTATTACTTGACTTGTAGTCATCGTAATAGCAATCCTTGTCCTTTATTATTCCATAGGTATTGTTTCCCTTGAATATATTTACTTCTAAGAAATAGATATACATGATTTGTACAGGAACTATGTAAACATGATATATACAATAGGTTTGAAGTATAATGTTACCTTGACTTAAAAGAAGAAGTTTGTTTTATCCTGTTTGACTTTCTTTGAGTGTTCCCTTTCTTCGACAATTGTTCCTTCGTCTATTTCCTTCCTTTTCTTTAACTCAGGAATGTGGTTCTTGTAGTGACCATATTTTCGACAGTTGAAAAATTGTATCTTTGACATATCGTTTTCTTGATTCGGTTTCTTCCTTGAGGAAAACTTCTTCTTATTCTTGAAATTCTTGAACTTTGTTGTGAATGCTTGATCATCGTATTTCTTTTGGGATTTATCTTTTGCATTAATCCTTGATTCTTCTTGTGCACATCAAGTCCAAAGTTCTTCAAATGTGGGTTCCTCCTTTCTTGTGTTCATTCTTGTAGAAAATGCATCCCATGTCTTGGGAAGACCATCGAGTACTATATTTACAAATTCCTTCTCTGAAATGATTTCTTCAATAGCTTGTAGTTGATCTCTTAACTAATATATTCTCACAAGGTATGATGTTATGATGTCATCATCTTTCATTTTCATGTCGCAGAGATCATTCTTCAGATTCATTACTTGTCCCATGTTTCTGACTGAGAGGAGGTTAGTTAGGGAATCTTACATCTTCTTAAATGAGTCAAGATGAGAGATGTAGGGTATCAAGTGGTATTTTACAGAGTCCACTATGATACTCATGACATTGATGTCATTGTCTTTGATCTTCTCCATAACTGAAACATTCTGAGGTTCCTTCTCTTTTACTTCTTCAAACTATGGTTCCACAATATTTCCTTTCACGATATCCAACACTTTATTCTTGGCAAGGATGATATCAATCATTGTCTTCCATGATTTGAAGTTAGAATCCCCTTATAACTTGTTTTCTGACTTCATAGAGTAGGTCATGACTTCTTTGACTTGGTCAACCTTTGAATTTGACCAAAAAATCTAACTTGACGTCTTAGCTTGCTGAGAGTACCAGGAGGTGTGCTAGGTTAGGGCGTACTAGGCTATCCATAAATTAGGTCAATATATTCACTTAAGGTCCCTCAACAAGAGGGTTAGGGTTTCATTGTTGCATCAAAAACTTTGACTGCAACTGCAACTACAATTGTAACTGTAATTGAGAAAATCCTCCCAATCTATCTTCCAATGGTTAGAATGTTTGAAGATAGTGTGGGCCCATAACCTATTAGAAATAATAGGTGTGATCGTTTAACCATAGAAAATATAGCAACATTGTCACCCAACCATAGGCCAAAGCCACCCCCACACACCTTAACCTTGACAATGAATAATTCTGGAAGCAAGCCCCAGGCCTAATAGTCAATCAAGGTAGTGTATTCGTCTCCAAAGTTAGCATACCAAGCAGAAATTCCAAACCATAACCAAGAGAGATTCCAAGACTGAAACTGAAAATACAAGTTGCAGTAGTTATAGTTGCAACTACTCTCCAGACTTGCGCACAACTAAATTTATGCAATTGTGAGTTGCGTGTGTCCAAATGAGCTCTAGAATCCTGTATTTATACTGCTCCTCCTTAGTTGTCTAGGACGACTTCTCATTCTGGAGGCTAAAAGATCAATATTAAATATTTCCTTTAGTTGACTTGTCTTCTAGGGTTTTGTCCAATGCTTTAGGGTTTCTTCTTGCTTCCCATGATATTCTATTCTTGTCAGGGTCACATGTGGAGGTTAATACCTCCCGAAACTACCATAATATCAACAAATTCCTCTCAATCTCATCCAAATAACCCATACTCCTTTATGGTGCATCAATATATAGGAAAATTTATTTGTTAGGTAATCTCAAATGAGATTTTATTTTAGCTATCCAACTATTTAAATACTCAGTGATTTTTCATGTCCCCGTATCTGGTCTTGGCAGTTGCCTATTATAATTTCTTTGAGGGGTTTCCCCTAAGAGAAAATTTAGATGTTGATAATGAAATAATTCAATTCTGATACCCTTTTCTCTGGAAACATGACACATTTCCACTTATTCTTTATTCGATATAAATTCCTTAAGGAATTTAGATCACTAGTACATATTGTAAAAATTCCGACATTTTATTTACGACGTTATGGACAAAATTGTCCATATTGTCGCAAAATAGAGGAAATTTATAAAAAAAAAAATCATGTTGCCCGATAACGTCGGTCTCGCTACGTTGACGTCTCTCTTGCCACGTTAACGTCTCTCTTGCCACGTTTTCCACTAGAACGTCTCTCTTGCCACATTTGTGACATAGACATCGTTCTTGCCACATTTGTGAAAATATATGTCGCAATTGCGACATTTTGGAAACTAGGTTTTCCCCTCCAACAGTCACCTTAGTATGTTCACCAAGTCAAAATACCAACGGTCACTTAGGACTTTTTTACGTCGAAATTACAACGTTACAAAATCTATAAATATGTTGCATTTGATGGATGTTGTGGCAAGTTTGCTATAATAATGATGCTTCAAAAAGGGTTTGCGGGTCTTCTCAGCGACGAAAAAATAGATATTTTTTTTTGTATAAGTCTGTGGGGAAGAATGTCAGAAAACATTAGAGTTGGGAAAAGAATTAAAGAGGGTGAAAAAGGTGACGGTAAATGTTATTGCCCTTGCAAAAATTRTTGCACTAGACGTCCCGAAAGATTTTTAATAGCAACARCTACAAAACATTGTAGAAAATATGGGCACATGGACGGGGGATCAAATGAATATCGTTTGATGGTATATACATTCATTATCTGTTTTAATATTTATTATATTCTCAAATTTTATAATGTTTTATACATGCACTAATTTTTCATGATTGTTTGTAATTATAAAGTTAGATTTGCCCCCTAACTTTATGCAGAAAGCACCAAGCAGTAGCAGAAATGATGTTGTAGTACAAGAGGAAGAACTTGAAGAAGATAATGAAGATCAAGTTAATGATTCCATGGAAGTAGATGACAATAATAACATAGTTCAAGTTGATGAGACAAATCAAATGATTCAAGACTTATTCGGTCATCTGGATGAGGATCATGGGGATAGTAGTGATGGTATTTATGATGAACCTTTGATTGAAAAGGCAAATAAATGACTTTATAAAGGGTCAAGAACAAATATTCTCTCCACTACATTGTGGATGGTGAATTTGAAAGTTACGAATCATTTGTCTAACACTTGTATGACACAGATCCTAAGGTATGTAATATGTTAGTTCGCATCTACACAAAGGTTGACTATTCTCCATTTTTTTTAATGTTAATTAATGTGTAAAATAAAAATGCAATATTAATTTACAATCCCTATTCTTTACATTAACTATTTATTTTTTATGTTTTATATTGTTAGGTGAATTTTTGTTACCCTCGTCAAATATTTTACCTCGCACATATCGATATTTACATGCCATTATGAAAGACATTGGAATGGAGTATCAAAGTATCGATGCATGTCCTGATGATCATATTATATATTATGGACAACATGCATTGAAAACAAAATGTCTGGTATGTGGTATTAGTAGATATCGAACCGATCAAGTAACAAAAATGGTCCCTCGAAAGGTTCTCTGACATATTCCCATAATTCCACGTTTGCAATGACTGTTCAGGTGTCAAAGCATAGCACAGTTTATGGATTACCATGCACGAAAGAAAATTGAAGATGGTGTTCTTCAAATGCCTGCAGATGGTTATGCATTTAAGGAAATTGCTGCAAAATGGCCAGAATTTACAGATGAACCTCATAATGTTAGGCTTTCATTGGAAACTGACAGTGTTAATCCATTTGGAGAGCTTCGGTCTGTTTACTCAGTGTGGCCTATTTTTTTTATCAACAATAACATTCCTCCTTGGATGTCAATAAAGAGGGAGCACATAATGTTGACAATGATTATTCCAGGTATTTATTTACATTAATTTTTCGAATTTAAATTTTTCATTTTTCTCTTTTTTTGCATAACATCTTTTATTTATTTATTTACGTATATATACATACCATGGTAGTAATCTCGTGTAATTTCAAGCAATTAGGTAAGTACCAAGTTAAAGATATGAATGTGTATATCGAGCCTCTTATCGATGAGCTACTAAAGTTATGGGAGGGCATCACTATGTATGCCATTTGTAAACCAATTGGGCAGAAGAGATCTCAATGTCATGGAATACTTTTATGGACAATTCATGATGCCCCAGGACTAACACATTTTTGTGGTATGTAACATTCCATATTGCACGCTTGCATAGTATATAATTAATTGATTATATCATGCATGTTGTTTAAATAATAATTTGTATATATATTAATAATTGACATTAATCCATCTGTTGCAGGTCTTCAAACAAAGGGTAAATTTGCATGTCTAGTTTGTGGTCCTAAGATGAAATCTCATCGGTCAAAAATTTTAGGAAAGGAGGTGTTTGATGAGTATAAAAACTTCCTTTCTAAGAACCATAAGTATCGTACTACTAAAAAAGATCTTTTCAATGGGAAACAAGAAACTGGACTAAAACCACAAAGAACGACACCTCGCCTATGGAAGTTGTCATATGACAGAATTAATCCTCGAGGTACACATTTTGTTTATGTATCGTAAATGGAGTCATGTTTTGAAATTTTATTTTAATTATTCATTTTATTTTACCGCATTTGATAAATAGTATTCTGATTTTTTTTATGCTTCATCAATGTCTCGTCGTGAAGGTAGTAATAATGGGCTTCCACGAGAAATGAAATGTTATCCCACTCAATTCATGAGGTTGCCTTACTATAAGGACCTAAAAATAGTTCATTTATTTGATACAATGCATATCGGGAAGAATGTGACAGAAACATTATGGCAAATCATAGATGGCAGGAGGGATAAATAAAAAATTGTCAAAAATTGTAATGACATTCGGGAATCCAATCATGCAATGCAAAGTGTGATCTGATCAAATAACGATGGAGTCCAAAATAACCTTCTGTGGTTATTAACAGAGCAACAAAGCAATGGTGTAAAAGAGGTCATTCAAAAAATTAAATTTCCCATAGGTTTTTGTTCAAACATAAAGAATATCTTAACGAAGAAAGGTGAATTTGGTGGCGTAAAAACACATGATTGGCATACCTTCATTAAGGTAATTAATCAATTTAGTATCCATATTTATATATTGGTCGTGTACATTTTTTGATATATATATTTTTTTTTCTAGTTTTGAACAAGTAACGATTCGTTTTTATTGTTACAGTATGTTCTACCTCTATCTCTCCCAAATGACTTTGACAACAATGTCAAACAAGTTATATATGATCTTGGAAAATACATGAGGTAAGTAGCTGCAATATATATGCAAAAAAAAAAAATCAAATTTTTGTTGTACTTGATGACATGTGTTTTACTTGTAATGTAATATGTATTTATATGTTTTGTTGAAACATGCTATTTTCTTGCGTCATGATCTGTAGATGGTTGTCATTGAAAAAAATCCATGAAGAAGATATAAAGTATTGGAAGAGAGAAATTCCTCGACTAATGTGTGAAATGCAGAAGTATCTACCTCCATCATTTTTCAATGCACAAGAACATTACCTCATACACCAAGTTGAGGAGATTGAAATGTGTGGACCTGTACACACAAGGTCAATGTGGATGGTGGAGAGGCACTTGAAATCATTGAAAGCTTTGGTTAGACAAAGAGCACGTCCTGAGGGTTCTATGGTGGAGGGATATATGGTATATGAATCCATGGTGTATATTAGTCAGTATCTTCCTAAATTAGCAGCACAAGTTATGCATGTAGTGGATTGCATTTAGGATGTGAACTCCATCAAAATTTTTGAAAGGGAGCAGTTGTTGGGGAAAGGTATAATGAAGAAAGTGAGAGGTAATTAAAATGTGGATATTTTTAATATTATAAATTTCTCATTTTGTTGTGTATATGATTATGCTCATTTAATATTTATTCTTTCATCATTTATTATTAATATTTACCATGGTTATAACTAATATTTAATATTGGTGAATTGTGATTTTGCGATCAGTCAGTTGCTCAAGATTGGGATGCATTACATTTATACATTGCAAATAATCTGTACTGGATGAAGGTATGGATTGATAGATGTAAAGAACATCATGGCGGTAGGTTATCATGGAAAGAACTGTCTGAATTGGTTAGAGAAGCTCGTCGTAATGGAGATTTCGATGTTACACAGAGGGAAATAGATTTAGCATATTGTTTGAAATATGGAAAGGCAAGAAAATTCACCCATTTTATTCATTTATTTTATATTATATTAATGTGATTGTAGGTGTGTTTCCTTCATATTATACTTTCCAAATTATATAAATTTGTTCATTATTAATTGACAATGCATCTTTTACATGTCTGACATATTGCAGTTGAAACACCACAAGGCTATGTGGTGCAATGGTCGTAAATTTCACATCAAACAGTTGGATGAAACCAAAAAAACTTCAGATACTGGGATAACTGTAGTATTCCAAGTCACTAATGTTTCCTCTATGAGTGACAGACATCCTCGAGAATCTGAAAATAGATACTATGGGTTTTTGAATGATATAATTGAGTGTGACTTTAATTCCTTCAAATTAGTTTTGTTCGATGTCAAATGGTATAGGTTACGAATGCATGAACATGATGAGGAAAGAACCGTTATTCAACATGCCAACAAATTTACGATAATTAAAACAACGATGTTTGAAAAAACAAATGACCGCTATGTTTTCCCAAGTCAATGTGAGCAAGTCTTTTACTCAAAGGTTCCAGGTAAGAGAGATTGGTCATTTGTTGTTATATATGATCCAAGAGGAAGGCCAGTAAAGTATACTATAGATGAGAAAGATGATATTGAAGAAGAAGATGATGTACTAGAGCTAGAGCAGGAATAATATGGGTCAACAGATGAAGAAGACGAAGACAATGCGCCAGTTCTTGATGATGATATCGATGAAGATATGCTCGAAAATGACAATGATGATGATGATGATGATATCATCAATTCTTTCAACAATGTTTCTGAACTGGATGTTGATACATATATTGAGTTGGATGATCAAGAAGAAGTTACAGAAGAAGGATGATACAAATTTTGCGTTGGTCGATGAGGTACGTAACTAGATATTTTAATTTGTATGAATTATTATTCTCTTTAAATCATTTTTAATTATGTGGGTTAATTACATGTTTTTAAGTTTTATTTCATTTTTGTTCTGGTAGTTC
>JASDQU011027868.1:20718-33363 GCA_032191745.1 Picea mariana | reverse complement strand
CTCATTTGTCCAACAAAATCCACAGAACATTGAAGTAATTCGTGCGAAATGACGAAACCTTGAAAATATCAACCTTATGGTGGTCTGATATGAACTTACATCACCCTGAGGAGGTGGATAATCAAATGTACCCATCAAAGGTGGGCACAAACCAAATCCTATGTTGACTATGTCGGGTTGAGTATTATCAATCATTGGGACCGCGAATGCCCCCAATAAAGGGTCAGAATGGGAGAAAGACAACTAATCAATGGTCACAATCTGGCCTTCGTGTGGAAACAACAAGACCCAAAAAAAATTTGTGACCATTGCTTGCATGGCATAGGTCCAACTCCTTCCTAACAAAATATTGTAGTCAAGTGATGCATCAACTACCTCAACTTCAACACACATGGTTTTTCCCCCTAGCTGCACTGGGAAAGAAGGGATGATGCCATGTGGCCGGAAAGAATGACCGTTGAAAGCGGTGAGGAGAGTAGGTGATGGAGACAAAGAAGGTTGGCCAATGGTCTTCCAACACGCCAAAGACATCACACATGTCGAGGCACCCTCATCAACCACCATGCAGAAAATGTTTCGAGTAAAAGTTTTCGTGGTGTAAGACACTACTATATGGAACCCTACGTGGTAAGGAAGATGAGGTTTTAATTCAGTCATATCAAGCATGATTGTACCCGGGTTACAAGTCTCAGCAGATCCTAAAGCAGTTAACAAAGCCTTTCTCTGGGAAGGGCAGCTCTGGAGGACTTCCAAAGCCGACATCGCACAAGGGGTTTGAGACAAATCTTCTACTACAGAGTAGTTCTGGGCAGCCCTTGCGTTTGGGTTATAAGAAGCTTTTTTGAATTCCCCTTTTGGGATGCGTGTCATGGTTTCACCCAATGTCTTCTCAATCTGAAGAGGAAGAGATGGGATTTCAACCTCTTTACTTTTCTCAGAGGTACTTGGCTTACTGTGATCATGTGCTCTAGTCGTTATAAAGGTATCACCTTTCACCATATACACATTTGTAGATGGTGGATTATTTGCAAGCGGAGGGGGTCCTTGACTGCCCCCTTTCGCGCTTGTAGAGGCTTGGGTTAGATTTTTCCCATGTTGAAATGGGTTTGTTAACATAGTAGGCTGCTGTTGTGACAATAAATTTTGGGCCTCTGCAAGCCGAGGGAACTGATGAGTCAGGTGGTCTTCCGCACAAAGGTTACATGGATACTTCACTTTTATTTTCTCAGTTTTTCCCCCGCCAACATTATTAGTGGGTTTCTTATCCCCCTTACCCTTCTTATGTTGTTTCTTCTTTCCATTAGGCTATTGGGTGGCCTTTGGATTTGTCGATTGCACACTGTGTACATCCGACGTTTGGGTAGGGGGAACAGTTAGATCAGTAGTATAGCTGGTCGTTGTGTGTTGTATAGACAGTTGTTGCAATTGTTTTGTCAGTTGTTTAGTGGGATTTGCTTGTGCTGAACCAACAATACCAGCAGCATGTGGTCCAGCTCTCTGTCTGGTTTTATCAAGGATGGAGCATGGCGCATCCGACAAGATTTCATATAGTATACCAGACTGAGAATATATGAGCTCGAGCTATTGATCTCTCATGATTGAATATTCTTCAGAAAACACTCCCGACATTACGACATCTTTGGATAACTGTGGGACCAAAGACTTAAGGAACCACTCAAGTAGGAATGTTGGTGAGACTGGCGCTTTAATCAAACTCTTTCGACGTCTCCATTCTCGGATGTGATCAGAGATATGGTCTGCTTTTGTCTGTGTGAAATTAGCCAGCAACTCTATGCCAGCATTGTATCTCACAGGTAATTGGAAATGATTTAGGAAATCCATTGCCAATTCATTGAAGAAAGAGTATCTTGAGCGGTCGAGCTCAATGCACCATTTCGCAGCACTCCCAATGAGAGTGTGTTGAAACAATCACAATTGTACAGAGTCATCTTTCAACGAATTAGACGAGCACCAAAGGTGAAAGGTAGTCACATGATCTCTTGGATCTTCGTTAGGCTTGGCTTTGAACTTTGGTATGTCCGAAGGCAACTTCGTCGGCATAGGGGGCCAATGCAGATCATGACAGATAGGGTCATTCAACAACCTAGTTAAGTCAGGCAAATGAAAGGTTGCCAGGAAAGGTAGTTTGCGTTGCTGGTGATAACCGTGGAAAAAGGGGCCCGTAGTTTGACTAGCACCAGGTTGCCAAGAAAAGTTGGGTTGTTGGCCAGGGTTCTGGTAGAAACCATGGCCATGACTAGTGTACAAATTCTGCGTTTGAGGACACATCATCGACTGATTCCCAAAATAGGATGTAGATGGTTGGGCGTGCATTACATTTGGAGGACTTTGGGATGGGTTGTCCCATACCGGTCTCATGGGCATAGGTCCTGTGCCTTGCCCGGGGTTCCATTCATTGTGAAAGGATTTGCCCCCAATCAACATTCTTGATGAGGGAACTGGTCCCTACCAAGCATTCCAAGGTCCTAGTGTGGAAGGAATTTTTGGGTGTGCCCCCTGTGCAAGAATAGTACCCTGCATAGGATTTGGTTGTCCATAACCGGGATTGCCCCCGATCAAAAAAGAAGTTGATTAGAAAGCGTTGTTACCAAATGCTTCGAACAAAAAAAATGGTGTCGAACCTACTGACATAGTTTGAGAAGGTAGTCCTTGACTCCCTACTCTTATCACACTATGGTGTGTGTTTGGTCCGGAGGGAGGCTAGTGAGCACCATCGAGTGAAGGGGATGAGGGAAGTATATGACCTCCTAAAGTGCCCCCTATGGACCCTGGCAGTGGAGCGTTAGAGCTCCCTGCCCCCAGACCTACAGTCTCTGTAGTGGAAGAGGTAAGTACAAGGCTTGTACCTGAGATAGGCATCCCGTATGAGAATGGAGGGCCTGTCGCATTCTGTATGAAAGGATTAGTGCCCACCACCAAAGATGGGGTCGGACCACTGCTCATGGTAGAGGCAGTCAAGACCATGGTGTCTTGGACCGATGATGGTGGGTGAGGGAGTGGAACACCCCCTGTGGTGACAGTCGTGGTTGGAATAGAAGAATTCTCAGCATAAGTGGCAACATCTATTTCCATTGTTGCATGTGGCACTGTCTGGAGCTCATAAGGTAGGACCTGTACGATGATGGGTGCTGATAGATCAATGATTGGAGGGTTGTAAGGACTAAGAGCTTCTACTCCGAGGTCATCAATGGTTGGTTCCTCTAGATGTTGGTCAGGTATAGTTTGTTGTGACCTGGTTGCTTCAAAAGACCCTTGTTGGTCTAGCTTTTGCCTTAGTGGCGGTGGGGGTGGCTCCAGTGTAACCGGTGGCAGGCCCAGAAGCTTTTGTGACTGGTGGAGCTCATGATCCTCCACTATGTAAGGAGATCAAAGACACACTAGGGCTTTCTATTCATTCAAAAAAAAACACACACTAGAAAAATTCCCTATGAGATAAAACAAGCAATCACTAAACTAGTTGGAAGAACAGTTACAACAACCAACACTAGAGCAACTTACCGGTGCAAGTGAAAATTGAATACGGAAGTACCCTCTGGGTATACTTTGAAAAGCATCCCCTGATGCCTATCCTAGGTACCATGGTATACCCACGCAGTCACCTGTGTGAGTCCCTAGAAAGATAGGCAACTAGGTTGCCAGCACGCGAACAGTCACCAGGCGGGTACAGTCGACAGTTGGGTAGACCACAATGAGAAGGGTATCAAGCCCAAAACCTATAAAGGGTATCGAAAGAAAGTGGTATAGAAGACAACTGAGGACCTCGAATGGATTCGAGATCCACAAAGCTCTGTGGCAAATGCAATCGACAGAATCCCAAGACAAGTCCTCTATAAGTGTTCTCCACTACGCTTGGTCCAACTTTGGAGGGGTTATCTCTGCTACCTTTCCTTACATGACCTTGTGTTTATCCCCTGTGTTAGAGGGGGATCCCAAATAAATTTCACGATATTGTACTTAGACACTCCCTAACTCAGACTCCGATGTTTGATTTAATGGCCTTGAAGAGTTTCCTCTCCAACCTAATTCAAGGCCCTAACCCTAAACTAGTTGGTTGACCCTACAAACATAAAAAGTCTAGTTAACTTTAGATTTATCTTTCTTTTTAAATGCTTGTCTTAAGTCAAGGGTTGTGGAAATGAAACTAGTGATGTTTTGAGCAACACAAAGCGAAAATAAGCGAAAACTGGAAACACAATAACCTTTATGAACAAATTCAAATTTGCGTTTTTTAATTTCCTAACCAGCTTTTCAAATTATGATTCCTAAGATCTTTCAACCAGCCCACTCAAAACAGGATTTCACTCGACTACAATCTACTTATTGTCTAAGTAAACCGTTCAGAACTTATGAAAACAAAACTCTTCATGATTATTAATGCAACCAACTACTCAATCAAACAAAGCAGTGAAAATATTTTTTTTTTATTTAATGCTCGCAAAAGCAAAAAGGAAAAATATCGACAAGTAAAGACCACGAAATTTTTTTTGCCTAAGCGTAGATCGCAAAGAGTCACTAAAAATAACACACAAGAAGATTAAGATGGACTCTCACACTTGTCTAAAAACCCTATAAAAGGAAAATTTTGAGGAAAAATTCTTAATGAAAAAGAAAAATATTGTTGTGATCAAACCTAAGTGACTGACTGCTATGACAGAGATCAAGAAACCTGAGAGGTATAACTCTTGATAAGGAAAATGATGACTGCCCCTCCCTCAACAAAAAATTTCTCAATAGGCATGCGGTTGACAGTTCAACAGCCAGCATGTGCATGCGAGCTATGTAAAGTCAGGGCGCGTGTACAGACCTTATGTAGGCCGCATGTACTTCTACAACTCCTCAAAAATAAAAAGAAAAGAAATCAAACATTGGCATAGACTGCTGGTATTCAGAACCAGAATCTCTTGAAGACTCAAACAATGACTTTTCCAGAAAAAAGAAAACAATGCAGGGAAAAATTCATAGAACAATACCAATATAAGGTGGAAGCTAAGCTACAAAACTGAAAACACAGAAACCAGAATGAGATCCAGAAAACCCCTGAGGAGGATCACTCCTGATAGGGGAGAGGATGACTGCCTCTCTAAAAAAAAAAATCTGAATTCACACACGCAACTGACACTTCATCAACTAGCATGTCCACGCGGGCTGTATGAAGGTAGGGCACGGGTACACATGTGCAGACCTTGTATAGGCTGTGTGTACCTCTGTGATTCTTGTAAAAAAATTCAGCTAAGCAAAGAAACAAAGACCACTGGTATGGAAGACCAAAATCTCTGTTAGCTCATACTTTTGCAGAAACTTTAAAAATAAAGGATGAAACCAATTTTTTATTTTTAAATACCCAAGAAAGCAATCCCAGAAAACCCTAGAGATCCCCAGTATGGTCACCAATTCTGTTTTTAGGTAAATCTCCCCTACAGACTTAGCATTTAAGGGCTTTGATCATGCATGCAGAAAATGACCACTCAAAAGGCCTCTACTTTCTCCTATTCTCCCGACACAAAACCCCACACACATGCAATACAAAGGTGTAAACAAGATTAGATAACTCTACCTTAAGTCCTTTGTTTGATGTTGATCCCTTTGTCTTCACTCGCTCTTTGATTGCGGGCCTCCTCCCAAAGATGACCTGCATTCACACATGAACAAACAGAGAGCTACGAACATGCATTTCATATACTAATTGTTGGGTTAGTTGTGACAATATCATAAAATAAACATTCAACTTGAACACATGATATGGTGCGACGGGAAAAGTATTCCTTTTTGTATTAATATTCACAAGAACAAACTTACAATATGTGATCGACACTGCTCCTCAAAATTAGTCCTAGGATCCTCTTCAACTATCTTCCAACTGCTTTGCTCTATAATTTTCTTTGCACAAGGATGGATAAAGGTTGGGACAAAGGGAATGTCAATTTGGGTATAGTTTCTCTACTATGATTTTCCTCCTTTCAAATGGGACCCCTACCCCTTCTTTTATAGGCTAGAAGGAGCTAGGTATTTGGTCGAGTGACTGGCCATGCATGGCCGAAAGATTTAGTTAACTTTCCCAAAGTTGTGTGTTCCGTCAGCAAATTTTCTTTTTGCATGCTTTTGTAGGTACACGGGTTGTAGTGAGTCAGCTAGCATGTACACGCATGCAGTAATGGAGCAGGGCACATGGGCTTTTAAAAATGGGGTTTTTAAGAAGAGTTGTTCAGTGATGGCTTGGCAAAGAAGGGCTATGAGATGGCCTGATGCCAGGTAAGCATGTAGTTTGAAAATTAGGGTTATAACAATTGGTCATTTTGCTAACAAATGTACTCATAAGAAAAAGAGAAATGATGAAGGTTACTCAAAAGGCAAACAAACATATAAAGGCAAAAGAACTACAAAGAAAGTTTTCAAGAAAATCTTATGCACCAAAGAAGACATCTCATCATCATATGAAGATGAAGTTAGTGACAGTGAGATAGGAAGAGTTCTATTCATGGAAGTAGAAGACTCTGATAAAGAAGACTCCAAAGAACAATGTGAAGAAGTCAAAGAAGAAATTGAAGAGGCGGAAGTTGACTTTCGAGAAGAATTAATGTGTGCCATAGAAGTTATCAGAAGAGAAAAGAAGAAAAACAAGAAACTACAAGAAGAACTAGACAAGAAAGAAGACACTAAAGAAATAGAACAAATGATCACAAAATTGAAGGTTCAAATAGAAGAAGATAAAAGAATTGAAGCAGCACTCAAAGAACAGCTAGAAGAAGAGGACAGAAACATTGGAAACTTGGAAGCAAAGATTGTCACAATAAGAAAGGATATTCAAAAGAAAAATATACAGAATATCTCAAAAGTTTTGGATGACATTATCAATAGTCAAAAATCTCATTTTGACAAGACCGGACTTGGATACAATCAGACAGAAAAGGGATCAAGATCCAAAACAACAGAGCAAGAAACATATCCAAAAAGCTATGCAGAAACAATCAAAGGGGATAGGAAGATATACAAGGAAGATTACAGGGACACTTCTCCACCAAGAAGATTCAAATTTCAGAATCAACAACCGACAGATAGGCCTCAAGAAGAAGAAGGATTCACAAGAGCACCCCCTTTCAGGAGATCCTCAACTCCTAGGTATCAAACTATATTCTTTGGTTTATGTTATGCATGTAATAATTTTGGACATAAAGCTGTGAATCGAAAAGCTAACAATAGGAACAATAACAAATTTTAGAGTCATACACAAAGGGGTTATTCAAGAAGGCCTAGTGAAACACAGAGAAGAAGTTACAACAAGTTTGAATCTTTGAACAATGAAGTGGAATGTTACAAATGTAGAAATTTTGGACATGTGGCCAAATAGTGCAGAATGATAGTCCCTCCTAAAGAACCTCGACAGAATAACAACATTCACAAACAGGAACCACAGAAAAGGACATGGATAAGAAAGAAAGATCAGTATAGCAATGAAGAATGCACACTCGCTCTACAAGATAAGAAGAAGAAATGTGGTTGGTATGTTAAAAGTGGGTGTTCAAAACACATGACAGGTGATAGAGACAAGTTTCTTATATTATGAAAGGAAAGAGATGGATCAGTCTCCTTCGGAAATGATGATTCAACCAAAATCATTGGAAAAGGCACAATCCGAATTGGGAACAAGAATGAAAAGGTAGAAAATGTTATACTAGTAGAAGATATGAAACATAATCTTCTAAGTGTGATTAAAATGTGTGACCAAGGTCATAAAGTTACTTTCAATTCACAAAAGTGGGAGATAGGAAAAGAAGGTTCAGCGAAATGGATTGCTACAGCTGCAAGAAATTCAAGCAACATATATGTGTTAAGTGAAATTGGAAATGAAAAGTCTTGTCTAGGAAAGGAAGACGAAAATTGGATATGGCACAAAAGAATGGGTCACATTCATTTTGATAATCTTGTTAAAGTCAACAAAAGAGAAGCAATCATAGAAATGCCCCAGATCACAAAACCAACCAATACTTTATGCAAGCATTGTCATCAAGGAAAGCAAACAAAGACCAGGTTCAGATCAAAGGAATATTCAACGACAAGACCACTGTAAATTTTGCATACTGATCTAGTTGGACCAACTACAACAAAGGGATTAAAAGGTGAGAAATACTTTATGTTATTATTTGATGATTATACAAGAATGACTGCAGTTTTCTTTCTCAAGAATAGGTCAGAAGCTTTTGAAAACTTCAAGATATACAAGGAAATGGTTGAAAATGAAATGGATTCAAAAATAAAATGCTTGATATCTGATAATGGAGGAGAGTTCATCTCAAAAGAATTTATGGACTACTGTAGCAATCATGGAATAAAAAGATAATTCTTCATTGCTAGGACACCTCAACAGAATTGAGTTGTTGAAAGAAAGAATAGGATAGTACAGGAAATGGCTCAAACAATGCTAATGGATTCAAAATTGACAGATATTTTTTGGACACATGCAGTGCATACAACAATTCACATTCAAAACAGAATAATACTTAGAAACAACACCAACAAAACTCCTTACGAGCTATGGAAAGGAAGACCAGCAAATGTGAAGCACTTCAAAGTTTTTGGAAGAAAATGCTATATCAAAAGAGAAGATGGAATAATGGGAAAGTTTGAATCTCGTGTGGACAAAGGAGTACTTGTTGGTTACTCAAGTACAAGGAAAGCATACAAGTGTTACAATCTAAGATTGAACAAAGTTGTGGAAAGAGTCAACATGACAATTGATTAAACATGCAGACTAGAATCAAAGGAAGAAGAAAATGAATCAATGAAACAACCCTTAGAAGAAGAAGTAGAAGATGAAAAAGAGGTAGAAGAGGAAGATGAAGAGAATCTGACAAAAGCAGAAGAGCAAGTTTAGAAAGTGTCTCCAAAGACACCCAGTAAACGAGTACAGAAGAATCATCCTTCAAATCAGATTATTGGAAACAAAGATGCAGGAGTTGAGACTAGAAGAAGAATCCATTCACCAGAACAAACACACCTAGCACTCTTATCTACAATTGAACCACACTGTTTTGAAGAAGCCAGCAAGGATGGATTTTGGAATAAGGCCATGGATGAAGAATTTAATCAAATAGAGAAAAATGACACTTGGGAATTGGTTCCAAGACCAAAGAATAAGAATGTGATCGACACAAAATGGGTTTTCAAGAATAAATTGAATGAAGATGGACAAGTTACAAGGAACAAATCTAGATTAGTATGTAAAGGATATGCATAGATTGAAGGAATCGACTTTGAAGAGACATTTTCCCCAGTTGTCGGAATGGAAGAAATCTGTTTTCTTTTAGCTTATGCATGCTCCAAAAATGTTAAAGTATATCAGATGGATGTAAAATCAACTCTTATGAATGTGGAACTTTAAGAAGAAGCCTACATTGAACAACCAGAAGGATTTCAATTCTCAGAGAACACAAATTATGTGTGTAAATTAAAGAAGGCCTTGTATGGTGTAAAACAGGCTCCTAGAGCATGGTACTCTAGGCTGGATAAGTATCTGCAGCAGGCAAGGTTCAGAAAAGGAAGTGTAGACAGCAACCTCTACATCAAGGTAAGTCAAGGTAATATTTTATTAATTGAAGTTTATGTTGATGATATTATTTTTGGTAGTGATGATGATAGGTTAAGATAGAAATTTGCAAAATATATGCAGAATGAATTTGAAATGTCCTTACTTGGAGAAATATTCTTCTTTCTAGGACTTCAGATACGTCAAAGAAACCAAGGAATTTTTATTTCTCAAACCAAGTATATCATAGAAATGCTAAAGAGGTTCACAATGGAAAATTGCAAACCAATTATCACTCCCATGCAAACCAGTTGCAAGTTGAGAAAAGATGATGATTCGAAGTCTACATATCAGAGGCAATACAGGTCAATGATTGGCAGCCTACTATATGTGACAGCATCCAGACCAGATGTAATGTGGGCAGTTGGACATGTGGCACGATTTCAAGCATCACCAAAGGAATCACATGTATTAGTAGTGAAAAGGATTTTCAGATATCTCAAAGGAACATAAGAGTTTGGATTATGGTATCCAAAAGGAAAGGATCTATCATTTATTGCCTACACAGATGAAAATTGGGCAGGTTGTATCGGTGACCGACAAAGCACCAATGGAGCATCATTCTACTTGGGTGAGTGTTTAGTATCATGGCTAAGAAAGAAACAATCATCAGTATCTTTATCTACAGTCGAGGAAGAGTATATTGCAGCAACATCATGTAGTACATGGGTACTTTGGACGAAACAAACTCTGACAGATATACAAGTTGAGTATGATGAGCCCATTCCAATCTATTGTGATAATACAAACACCATCATTATCTCAAAGAACCCAATGATGCACTCCAAGATGAAGCACATTCTAATCAAGTATCACTTTCTACGAGAGCAAGTTGCAGAAAAGAGCATCAGAGTTGAGTATGTGGGCACAAAAGAACAAGTGGAAGACATCTTTACAAAACCACTTCCATGGGAAGCCTTTGAATATCTTCGTCAAAGACTTGGAGTTATTTCTACTCCCAAATGAATTCTTTTTGAATGCTTATCTTATATGTCTTAGATGTACATGAGGAAGCACCATAAGACAACAGTTCAGTTAGGGGGAGCAACCCCGAATGGAAAGATACCTTTGCCATTGATGACAAAGGGGGAGAGATTTATCAGATGTAGAGGATAGAGACATGGTTCCAGGGGGAGAGATTTATTAGATCTAGAGGACAGAGGCATGGTTCCAGGGGGAGATATTTATCAAATGTAGAGGACAGAGGCATGGTTCCAGGGGGAGCATGAACGATATGATTTTAGTATTGCATCAGAGTGTTGCCATCAATTCCAAAGGGAGAGATTGTTGATTAAGGTTGGTTTTCATTGATTTCAACCCTTGAAGAAAGCCCGGTAGCACAAAGGTTTGGGTAATGGACCCAAGCTTGTTTGATGTAAATATGACTCTTTATTGTCTTATCATGGTTGATAAGAAGTATAGATGGATGAACTCCAAAGTGGTCCCCTTATGGTGAAAGCCCTCATGGGAAGACGCTTTGCAGATTGTGTTATCCTAGAAGTATGGTTAGAGAACCCATGCTTAATTGTGGAATAATGAGATGAAGGTCAGTGAATTTGTCAGTGAAACTATCCTAGATGGATAGTGGTTTTCATGCCATTTTCAGTGGTATGTGGAACGTCACATAACTCCTCATGGTTAGAGAGTTATGACCATATGAAGTTGGAGAACCCTCATGAGTCTTATAGAAGCCCCCAAGAGTCAAAGTGTCTTGCAAAAGAAACTATTTTAAATAGAGAAGCCCTAAAATAAGGAAAGTGTAAGGCTACAGGAGATATAAATAAGACGCAAATCTCACTGATTAAGGACACACTTGTACATATTGTATATCTATTTTATTGTGTAAAGATTATTGTAAATAATTGTGGATACATCTGAAGTGGCGAACATCTGAGGTAGCACGAAGGGTTGACGAAAAAATTCTCGCAATTACATCGGATACAAAAAACCCTATTTTTTGAGGCATACGTGGGTTGTTTGTGTATAGGGTGTGTAAAGTACGTGGGTTGTCTGTGTATAGGGTGCGTACGTACATGGTTTGGTTGTGTATAGGGTGAGTACATGTTGATAAAGCCATAAAAACTTGAGAAGATGAAGATGCAGAGGTTCTAGATTCTGAGATCCATCCATTGGTTCAAAAGGCATGTCTTATTTCTATGAATAGTTGGATTTTGATGTATGCATGAGGAATGGCAATGGATATTTGAGGATTCTCCCTAGAGAGACTAGTGGCTACATGGGGTCTTCTACATAATTCAGATCTACAGAAATACAGTGCTATTATATTTATCATTGATACTTCTTGTGAGACACATCTTGTATTTCTTGGCATATGGCTAAGGGTTTTTATGGTACATGGTTGAGATCTTGTATTTGTGTAGTGGTTGATGTGTTGAGAGGCTGAATATCAGAAAGGGTTTGATGACTAAGACCATGTGAGGGATATTATACTTGTTCATGATTACACACACCTATATGGCACATGACTAGAAAGAGACATATTTGCTTTGAGTAAAGGTTATGTATGAGGACGCATGCACAGGGTACAGTTACAATATGGATACAGTGACAGGTTACAAATCTATGTGAAACAAGTTACAAAGGATCATAAGTATTAAGAGAAAGGATACCTTAATTTTCAGAAGGAATACGCAGTCTGCATAATAGTTTGGTAGCGTACATACACGGGTTTCATAACAGATAGGGCATGCACATACACGGGCTGCAGAACTACAGGTCATGTACCTATTGTATTTTTGTAGATACATGTTCAGTTCAAGTACAAATTGATTACAGAGAAGTTGTACAGATTGGATACAGGTCAATGGTACAGGTTGATATAGTTGTACATCAGTATATCTCATAGTGACAGGTTGACAATGGTTCCATCATTCTACTTATACTTCAGGGCGGTTCGACGGGGCAAGGATAGGTGGTTGTAGCCACCTTCCAGTTGTATCCGAAGAACATAGGGGGTTGCAGCCTCCTTCTGGTTGTAGCCAAAGAATTGGGGAGTTGGAGCTTCCCTCAGGTTGTAGCCTAAG
>JASDQU011027868.1:7463-20577 GCA_032191745.1 Picea mariana | reverse complement strand
AGTGTACTGTGTATGTGTGTGATTGTTCATTTCTTATTGCTCATTATTGGATAATAATTCTACATTTATATAACACTTGGATTATTTGGTTAAAAAGGATTAAATTGTGCTATTATTGATTCACCCCCTCTCTCAGTAATCTAACAATTCACAGCGTAGATAAGCCCTAATTACAGAGCAACGCAGTATTTAACCAGATCTAACATATTCAAGAACTTAGCATATAGAGATAAATTAGATCTAGCATTCATTTACATCAATAACCACTAAGCTATCCATTCAGATGTACCTAAACATAAAGCATAAATCACATGAACAATATAACAACCATAGTGCACAAAGCAACCATAACACAGGATATACGTGGTTCACCCCCAGCCTGGGGCTACGTCCACCAACTCTTCTTCTCTTTATTATCTTCTGTCAATCATCTACATGCACAGAGCCACAAGATCCTACTCCGCATAGGGCAGGAGATCTACGTGCACTTCACCAGATCCTCCTTCCCCAAGCTAGGTTACAACACAAAACCCTCTTACAATCTACACAAGCTTCTTACATCCACTTGCACTTAGCTTTGCAAGTGTCCAACACAGCATGCACAAAGCATTTACAACTATCACTTGCACTTAGCCCAACCACTTATTTTCTTCTTACTTGCATTGCATAGCTACTTATTTATACATTACAAAAAGGGCCTAAACATGGGTAAACCGATGGGCCGACATCCCCATACCCGTTACATAAACCCTAACCCCAAAAAGGTCGACAAAAGGTGACGAGATCTCATGATCTCTGCTTCGACTTGCGCTTCGTCTTCGACCAGCCTGTCGAAGTCCCAAAAAGAGGTCAAACATGACCAAGGTTCCCCAAAACTTGGTCAAGGGACAACAGGACCCCAACACTCACCTGTCACTCGTCCCGAGTCACTCTGATCTGGGTAACTCTGCCTCAAACGCCTCGAGCTTGGCTTGAGCTGATTTGACTTGCTACTTCACCAAGGCCTCCTTCTCGGCAAACTCTTGAATAACTGCCTCGTTCATAGGTCTTTCCAAGCGTTGTTTGACTATGGTGACTACTTGTTCTAGTTCTTCTCCTCATCCTTCAACATCCTCAAAAAGTAGGCAAGTTGCATCCTAGATGGGCTGGAGCTTCTGAGTCACTTCCATGACTTTTCTCTGTATGGCATGGACCTATTGTTGAACAGTGCGTTGTTCCTGGGATCTTTTCATCCTCTCAACTGCTGAAAAAGGCTTCAACTGCACTTGAACTAATGTTGTTTGTTTCTTTTCCTCCCGGAGTTGTGACTCTAGTTTCTTTAGTTCAGGATCCTTTGTAAGTCACTCATAAGTCTGTGCACTTTGACTGCTAAGTTGTTTACATTCTAGGGCTAATGATTTGATTCTCTCAAATACACTTTGGTCAGTTTCTTCTCTTTGGTCTCGCACGTCCTATAGAGTGCTTGGCACTATTTGTAGCTCTAGATCTGCTATTCTCTGTCGAAGTTGTTGGATGGCTTCAAAAAGATTCGCTACTTGATTCTCCACTGGGTATTCCTCCCTTTGCTCTAATCCAGTCACAAAGCAAATTTCTCTATTGACTGCTTCTTTGACTCTGACCTGCTTTGTGAGAAATTGTTCTTTCTCCTGCTGGATTTGGCTCTATCTTCTGTGAACTTCGCTTGGAGGTCGTCTTTTTTCTTCTATGCAACCCAAAATTGCTCTATGACTTCATCTTGTACTTGCTTCAGGGCCTCTATGGCCTGTTCTTTTTCTTCTTGGACACGACGAAGGCAAGCTTCGATCGCATCTGCTAATCTGCATAGTTGGGTAGGCTCATCTCCCAGCTCTGTTTCTTATGATGGTGGTGACGCAGTAGACGCTGTGCAGCTGGAGTGAAGGGTTTCTTGTACCCCTCTTAGCTCTTCTTCAATCCTTTCATACATTGTATCTTGTTTGGATTCGCTCCTCTGCAAGATATTCTCTGAGGTGTCTGACACAACAACAATGATAAGGTCGATGTCATCCACCATGAGCACAGTTTGAAATGGTGGTTTATTGGCTTTGGACTTCTTTCACGATGTAGGTTTCATGGGGTAAACCTTTCTAATCTTGGATGTCTCAGCTTCATGAATGGGATCTCTAGGTGGTGTTACTTCACCTTGCTTCTGATTATCTTCTTCTTCATTGTTCTCTTCCTTGTCTACTTCATCATCACCCCCTCCTCCTGGTGATTCTAAAGTAGTCTCTTCTGATGCGTTGTTCAGCTTCTGTACCTCTTCTGTCTTCTTCCTTCTGATACTTCTAGGTACATCGTACTCTTCGCGAGTGACCACCAGAATTTTGATTAGGTCGGGCTCGGACAGTTCAGCCTGGTCGGCTGGGATAAGGAAATATGCATGCCATTCCTTAGTGATTTCTTCCATGTCCTCCTTTGTAAGCTTGAAGTAACTCTGCATCTCTTCTTTATGTTCATCTGCATGTGCAGTGATATAAATAAAATGACTATCCGCGTGGAACTTCACATAGGGCCTGAACCTGTGAAGGGTTTTCGGTGTCATACGAGGAAAGGACTCAATAGCCCTCTTCAACTATAGGTAGTAGGTGTGGAACACCGCATTCGACTGTCATTGTTTTTCCATGTCACTTGAGTACCAGAGCATGGTAAACTTCACGGCTAATGGTTTTGATGGCTCAATCTCAGGGAAGGTCACACCTTCCGGCATCTCCCAATAAATAAACATGATGAGGATCAGTAGCCAACTGAAGTGGAACTCGTAGCCTTGATCATGAGCTTCACATCAATCCTTCTCTATCTGGTTGATGAGGTAGCTCTCCCAGTCCATTTGTAGTCCTTCCACGCATTTTCCCGCGAGATCAACAACAAACCCTATGACCTACGTGGGTCTGTTCTTTCTTACTAGCTTACCTATGATCAGCTGGCAGGTTAGGCACACTACGCCATTCTGGATGGAGGCTACCTTATATCCTCGCTTCCCTTTTTCCACATCGCCATAGGTATTTTTAATTTTCTGTACAAAGGTGCGGTCTACAACCTTCCCTGGATAAAAATCTCGTGGGTCTGGTCCTTGCATGCTTAATCTGGTGATCTGATGGATCAACGTTGGATTGACGGTGATGCATCTATCCAGCCACAGATAACCACCATGGAAGCTCGACAACAGGATCTTAACACATGCATTAACCTCCCGGTGCCTTCCAAAATGGGGTATTTTCGTCACGTTCAGAATAATGGACCTCGCGATGTCCATAGTCCATGGTTGGGTGATGATCTTCGACTTATTCCCCTTCGTCTTGGTCAAATATTTATGGGGTGCGAGCATGTTGTATTTCTTTCGATCCCCTAAGTTATATTCGTTGATCTTCAATGTCAGAATATTATCCAGTTGTGGCTTGACTGCACGTATCCCCTTCGAGAGGTACGCAGTAATCAAGGTGTAATCGAAGTCCCTCGGGACATTGTCACGACTCACCACATCAGCCAGAGGCAAGATGTAGTTGGGCAGGATGGATGGGATGAGCTTCGTGTTTGCCAAGTCATCGTGATGTTTGGTTCATTTCTCAGTTGTAGCTCAGGATGGTCCATATCCACAAGTATTCGATGGGGAGGCTTGCACTCCTTGCATCGATGAAGCTTGAATTCCAATGGGCATCACCTTCTCATCCATAAGGTCGATTAGAATTTCTTCAAAAGACTTTTCTACTGTGTTGAGTTCATCTGACATGCACGCTTGAGATCAGGTTGGTGATCAAACATTCAAGGTAATAGAATGGGTGGCGAGGTCTCAATGGGCACAGTGCAATAACAATGGATTCTCTTATAGGCTTGGATACAATTCGCAAAAGTTGTCTCGATGCAACAGATGACAGAATAAATAGATAGTGTCGTAACGGATTCCTCCAATGGATAAGAAAGCCTTCATCAATGTAGTTATGTTCATTATGGCACGGTCCTAATGGTCCAATGGTGATCTTTTTGATCATAACTATCATTCTAACCATTCGGGAGCGTTCATATAACGGTCATAATGCCTCCAACGGTCATATTTCTCCGCCATGGCGAAGTGCCAATCTGTGTTATTCTGATATTTCAGCGAAGTTTGATTTCTGTAAACCTTCTTTCTGCGAAGTCCTTTTTGATACCTCTTGCAATTTTTCTAGCTTGGCTTTCTTCTTACTAATCTTTCTGGCCTTCTTTCCTATAATATGAGTCACTAGTTTCCTCTTTCCATTATTGTTCTTATCTTCTCTTGGCATGGAAACCTTGTACTTTTGTGGATCATTCAAGGGTTCTAAGAGTAATACTTCTTCTTTGGTTAGAGTAGGTGCTCTACTCACTTGTACAGATAGGTGTTTCAAGTCTTCCCGTGTTCTTTCAACTTTGACATCCAGATATCTGGTCCTTAGTAGCTTCGACTGGTCTTCTTTTTCTGTAAGTAAGTGCGTTATTCTTCTAAGCATGAAATCTCTTAGTTCTTTCTTTTTTTGTTCTAGAGCTTCCGCTTCTTGTTTTCTTCTGATCTGATCTTTCTCAATCCAAGTTTTTCCTAGAAAAATAGAAAATGGGGCATTGTTCTCAACAAATTTAATGACCTCAAATTCTTCCTCTGTCAAAGTTCCATGAGTACTCATAGATATCTAGGTAATTCTTCCACATATGGCTATCAACTTTCCTCTAAATAATCCTATTCCTCCCAATGAAGGAATCATAGTAGAATTTCCCAAAATTTCCCAAGTTCTTTCTATCACGATATTCACCCGTGTTTCCTTATCCAGAACACAATCCATGTCGAAGTCTCCTATTCTTGTTTCTATGCACTCTTTTTCTTTAAACATCTCTGACAGATTAGTGTCTCTATGATTATTCAGGGTTTCTTTCATTTACAATAATACAGTATCTGATTCTTTCTGGGATTCTATCATATCCTTAGTTTCTTGGCCTTCCTCAGGGTTTTCCTCTCTCATATTCATCTTCTCAACTTTAGCAATCATTCTAGGGCAATCGAGAACTTCATTATCCACAGCTTTGCAACAAATACAAGTAGGGTTTCTACCAGGGCATTCTTTAGCCAGATGCCCCGGTCTTTTGCAACTGTAACAAAGGGTTAATCATCTTTTTCTCTTAAATGATCCCCAGCCTTTCCTGTACTATGCACTAGGATCACAGTAACCAACCTACAAAAAAATCTTTCTAGGATCTTGCATCCATTTGTTAGTCCAAAAATCCTTTCTATGCATAGGAATAACATATCTTTCAAAATTTCTATCAGATCTACTCATATCAAATCTTCTTTCTTCTAGTTGTGCCCTAATTTTCAAACTAGGAAATTTTTTATCAAACATACCTAGATCCATACTTTTGGAACAAGAATTTCTACTTATCTTACCTTTATCAGAGCACAAATCTTCAATATCTTACCTCTTTTCTTCATATCTGACTTTTCTTCTTAGCACAGAGCTTCGCAAGTCAAGTAGAATGTTTGTGCACTAGGGCAACAGATCTACACATAGATATTTTCTCTTTTCCTCAATTCCCAGGAATCACAGTTTCAAGTCCCGACAACAGAACCATTTGTTGGCATAGGGGCAGACCTAGGGTTCAACGCTTCAACAATGCACCAAAAAAACCCTAACTAATGACCCTTTCGGCAACACCTGCGAAGCAGATGAAGTCTTACTCGAGGTAGAGGTAGGGGTGGTTGCAAGACTCAAGTGTCTGCAACCTAGCTGGGACAAAGATCTGTTATTACAATATTCTAACAAAGCACTTAGTAGTTATCATTCATTAGCACTCAACCCTTATTCACAGCATAGATAAGCCCTAATTGCAGAGAAGCGCAATATTTAACCAGATATAACACATTCAAGCACTTAGCATATAGAGATAAATCAGATCTAGCATTCATTTACATCAATAAGCACTAAGCTATCACATTAGATGTATCTAAACATAAAGAATAAATCACATGAACAATATAACAACCATAGTGCACAAAGCAACCATAACACAGGATATACGTGATTCACCCCCAGCCTGGGGCTACGTCCACCAACTCTTCTTCTCTTTATTGTCTTTTGTCAATCATCTACATGCACAGAGCCACAAGATCCTACTCCGCATAGGGCAGGAGATCTGCGCACACTTCACTAGATCCTCCTTCCCTGAGCTAGGTTATAGCACAAAGCCCTCTTACAATCTACACAAGCTTCTTACATCCACTTGCACTTAGCTCTGCAAGTGTCCAACACAACATGCACAAAGCATTTACAACTAGCACTTGCACTTAGCACAACCACTTCTTGTCTTCTTACTTACATCTCCTAGCTACTTATTTATACATTACAAAAAGGGCCTAAACATGGGTAAACCCACGGGCTGACATCCCCATACCCATTACATAAAACCTAACCCCAAAAAGGTCCACAAAAGGTGACAAGATCCCGCGATCTTTGCTTTGGCTTGCGCTCTGTCTTCGACCAACCTGTCGAAGTCCCAAAAAGAGGTCAAACATGACCAAGGTTCCCCAAAACTTGGTCAAGGGCCAACACTTAGTCTCCATATTCTCCCACAATGTAGTCCAAAATGCACTGAGAAATATGGTATCCATGTTTGAGATGATGCTCCTTGGTATCCCAAAGTGCGCTTAGACCTGTTCGAAGAAAATTTTAGATTCTTCTTATCCTTTGATGGTTTTTTTACAAGGTATGAGAATGCACATCACATTGAACCTGTCAACTACCACAAGTAGATAGTCATGTACCTTCCTAGTTGGTAAGCCACCCACAAAATCCATGTAAATTCTTTCCCAAGTTTGAGTGGGTACATGTAAGGGATGGTATAGACCTTGCTTCCTGTTACTGGGCTTGCCAGTACAAAAACATATACATCCTCTAATATACCATGCTACATCTTCTTGTATTCTAGGCCAGTTCACATAACTCTATAAATTGACAATTGTCTTTCCAACACCAAAATGTCTTGCAACCTTGGAGGTGTGAGCCTTTGTGATAAGTTGTAGTTGTTCACCTTTAGGGACACAGAGCTTGTCGATCTTGTAGAGTAAACCATTCTGGAAATGATAGTCAGCCTTGTTGTCACCTTCTTCTATATGAGTTTGGCCCTATAGCTATTGAAACACCTCCTTGAAGTCCTCATCTCTTTTTATCCCTCTCTGTATGCATCATGGGTAAAAGGATCCATGTGCATCAGAGTTCCCATAGCTATAATCTTGGATGTGTGTGGCCTTGAAAGAATGTATGCCAACTTTTTTGTGTTTCCCTTCTTATACTTGATGACTAGATGAAATTGTTGTAAAAATTCCATCCACTTGTAATGTCTAGTTTGTTGTAGCTTACTCTGGGGCTACAAATACTATATCGATTGGTGATTTGTGTGGATGATGGTCTCCTTTCCCATCAAATAGTGCTTCTACTTCTTGACAGCTTGAACTAGGGCATAGATGTCCTTGTCATAGGAAGGATAGTTGAGAACTACCCCATGAAATATTTCATAATGATAGCATACATGCCTTCTTCCTTGCATCAAAACTGCTCCTATGGAATACCCACTTGCATCTGTATCCACTTCGAAAGGATTTTTCAAGTGTGGTAATGCGAGAATTGGTGTTTGACTAATCTTTATTTTCATGTCATTGAAATTCTTCTCTTGATCCTTCCCCCACTAGAAACTCTTACCACTTGTTGTTATGGCATGGAGTGGTGCAACCACTACCGAAAATGAAGCTATGAACTTTCCCAAGAACTGTGTTGCCCCAACAAATCTCCTAACTTCAGTGACATTTGTAGGAACTATTCATTTAATGATGGCCTCCATCTTTGCAGGATCTATCTTGATATCCCCTCCACCAATCACATATCCCAAATACACTAAATAGTGTTGAGAAAACTCACATTTCTTGAGGTTAGTCAAAAATTGGTCTTATTCAGAGTGTCTAACACTTTCATGATATGTGAGATGTGCTCCTCCCAGATAGCACTATAAACCAATATATTATCCAAATAGACTATAACAAATAATCTAGATATGGGTGTAATACATCATTCATCAGTCTCATAAATGTAGTTGGTGCATTACATAAACCAAATGGTATAACCAACCATTCATACAACCTTTCCTTTTCTTGATGACATTATTCCAGGTGTCTTATTCCTTGATGCGAACTTGGTGGTATCCAGATTTGAGATCCAACTTGGTGAAATATTTTTTGTGTTGCAATTGATCTAACATATCATCGATATTGGGCAGAGGGTACCAATTTTTTAGTGTAATCTTATGCAATTCTCTATATTCTATACACATTCTCCAAGTCCCATCCTTCTTTGGTACAATTATGATAGGTTACCCACAAGGTGAGTTTCTTGGTCGAATCACACCCTACTCCAACAACTATTGCAATTGCTTCTTTACTTCATTTTCTTCTAGAACGGACTGTCTATACATCCCAATATTCGATAATGTAGAGTCTGACAATAATTGTATTTCTTTATCCACTTACCTGTTGGGTTGTTATATTCTTTGCAGTGAAAGTATAGTTGAGGTGAATCGACTGACGGTCGAAGGTCGAGGTGGATCGACAACAGGTCAAAGTCGAGGTGGATCGACAACAAGTCGAAGGTCAAGGTGAGTCGACTGGGTAAATTCAAACTCAAAGATATCGACGACAATTCAACCGAAAAGAGGTCGAAGTGCGGGCATGAGATGACTGAATAAAGACCGAATGAAGGCTGGCTGGTATTTGACTGGTAAACCTGACTTGGAGTCGACTGTAACAAAATACCAGGATTTGCGGGATTTGTAGCCAATAATATGCATGGATCTGTAACTGTTTGTGGGCGCCATATTTAACGTTATTCCTTTTGTAAAGCCTATAAAGAGGTGAGTTGTAAGGCCATAAAGGATAATCTTGAATCTCGAATCTTTAGATGATGAATGGATAATCGCCAAGAGTCTATAATTTAGGAGGTTGATAGTCATGCATATTTAAGCCAAATTGGCTACAGGGTTGTTCTTGCGCAGGAAATAAGGTATGATGTCGATTGTGTATTAGGTGTGGACCAAGGTTAGACATGTAACCTTTTATTCAGATTGAATAAGAAAACAAGAGAGAATAACTCTCAAAGGAATGTTGGTTTTCCCGATTAAGTGTTTCTAGGGTAAAATATCGGTGTACTATGTGATTGCTTATGTCATTTGCATTCTTGATTGCATTCTTCTTCTCTTTTGTTAGGTTTAATGTGGAAGTGTCTTTCATTTTCTGACATGTGGTATCATATCTTAGCTCAGCCCTAGAAAGTGTTATCAGAGCTTAGATGAGTGTACCAGATCTTGATTTGCCAATCTTGAATCTCAGAACTAAACCCTAGGTGCAGTAAGAGTTGTAAGTCATAAATTGTGTTAAATATCATGGTAAAGAATGGCGAGAAATTCTAGAATAGAGATAGAAAAATTCAATGGCCATAATTTTGAGCTTTGGAAGCTTAAAATGGAATATCTTCTTGTAGATCGAGGACAATGGGCAACAGTCTGTCCAGGTACCCAGCCGACATTCATGTCAATAGAAGAATGGGAGAAACTCAAAAGAAGAGCAAGAAGTATGATTCAACTTTGTCTTGCATATTTGGTGTTGTTGAATGTCTCAAGTGAAGATTCGGCCAAGAAACTGTGGGATAAGCTGAGAATCTTATATCAGTCGAACTCTTTGGTAAATAAGTTGTTTCTTAGAAAGAAACTGTATCTTCTAAGAATGAGTGATGGCATTTCAGTGACTGAGCATTTAAATGTGTTTAATACCATGTTAAGCTAGTTACAGGGATGATTTTAAGGATGAAAATTTATTTTAAAATGTAGAAACCTTGGCGAATATTACTAATCCTTCATATGTCAACTATAAATGTTTGGCGATATTTTTGTAAAAATATTCAAATTTCTAATTATTTTATATAGTTTTTATAAAAAAATTCCGATTTTTAAGGTAAAATAATTTTATCCTATAGAATTTGGGCGAATCATTTTTAAAATAGCGAATCTCATTTTTGGAAAAACCATGAAAAATTAGCCCATGAGCGAAATTTAGCCTCTAAAATCATCCATGGCTAGTTATCGTCTATGGATATTAATATTACTGAGAAGGAGAATTGTATCAGCCTATTACGTTCTTTTCTAGACTCCTAGGATATCTTAGTTGTGGCTATTAGGAGTAATACAAGCACACTAGCGCTATAGGACGTGGTTTCTTTTCTGCTGTCGGAAGAAATGAGAAGGAAGAACATGGAAGGATCGACCAAAGATGATTTGGTAGTGAGAGGTCGACTAGTAGACAGAGATAAAGGAAGATTCTCCAGTAGAAGTTTTAAGTCGAAGGGTAGATCTAAATCCCCAGTTCAGTCAACGTGAAGATGATGGAAATGCATTAAAGATGGGCATTATAAAAAAGATTGTAAGTCGAAGGAAACAAAAGTCAGTGTTGGATTCAATGAGAAGCAATCGACTGAGAGAAAGATGACCCCGAATAAGGGAGGTGATGTGTACCTGGCGTTTACAAGTACACAATCGAATCAAGGTGTTTGTTTGATCAAAATAGGAGCATCCTATCATATGACACTGCATAGAGAATGTTTCTACGAGTATGAATGATATGATGGGGGTGATGTGTTCTTGGGGGATGACTTGACAACTAGAATTGTCGAACGAGGAAGAGTTCGACTGATATTGCAGGATGGGAGGAAAAGAACCATTCCTGGTGTGCTACACATTCCTGGTTTCGAAAGAAACTTGATATTTGTTAGAAATATGAGTGATGTAGGTGTGCATACTTTGTTTCAAAAGGATTCGTGCAAGATGGTCAGAGGTGCGATGGTCTTAATGAAAGGATTTCAGATTGGAACCCTATACAAGATGTTAGGGAATGTCAACCCAACTGGATGCAACAACATCGTTTCTCCTAAAATCGACTCAAGTGCGACTCGACTCAACTCGGGCTAAGTTGGTACAACCCTACTCGACAAGACATGGTAAAATCGACCTGACCATGCTATGGCATGAGAGGATGGGACACAATGGAGAAAAAGGACTTCGAGCTATGCACAACAAAGGTATGGTCGAAATTTTTCCTGAATGTGGTTTAGAAGTCGACTTTTGTGAACATTTCATATGGAAAATAAAGTCAAGTGAGGTTCCCATCTAGAGCGACAAGGGAAAATGGGATTTTAGAATTGGTGCATAGTGATGTGTTTGGCTCGGTTACAGTGCCTTCACTTGGTGGATCCCTGTATTATGTATCCTTCATAGATGACTTTTCCAGAAATACATGGATATATTTCCTGAGGAAGAAATCAAAGGTTTTCGATAGATTTAAGGAGTTTAAATATCTTGTGAAAAACCAAACAGAGAAAATGATTAAATTGTTGAGGATTGACAAAGGTGGTGAATTCTGTGGAAATGAATTTGATCATTTCTATCAACAGTTTAGCATAGCACGCCAAAATAACACACCATATACCCCATAGAAAAATGGAGTTTCCGAGAGAATGAACAGAGCATTGATAAATAAGGCAAGGAGCATGCTTAGTGGTGTTGGGCTCACACAAGAATTTTGGGCGGAGGTGGTTGAGACTGCAATATATCTGGTGAATATGCCTCCTTCATCGATGCTAGTTGAAACGACTCCACATGAGGTATGGTTGGGTAAGAATCCTTCGTTGGCACATCTCAAAGTGTTTGGTTTTGATGCATTTGTGCATGTTCCCAAGGAAAAGAGGAGCAAGTTGGACAAGAAGAAAATCAAATGTATTTTCATTGGATATAAAGAAGGAATGAATTGTTATAAGCTCTAGGATCTTGCATCAAGGAGAAAAGTGTATAGTAGATATGTGGTCTTTAGAGAAGTCAGAGGTAAGCTCGAGCCTAAGGAAGTTGTCCATACCAAGAATAATTCTGAGACGGTGCGGTTTGAACTGAGGAACAAAGAAGTTGATTCATATGAGTCGAGTGAATTTGAGGAAGATGTGGAATAGTAGACTCCAGTGGTAAGGAGGTCAGAAAGAGTAAGAAAACTAATTGAAAGGTATAGTCTGCCTGATTTCCATTCAACATTCATGTTAACTACCATCGACAATGAGCCCAAGTTGGTCGGTGAGGCAATCAACTCAGCAGAGGGTAAACTCTTGAAGGACGCCATGGTCGAAGAGATGGAATCCTTGTACAAGAATGATACATGGGATTTAGTCAAGTTATCTAGTGGAAGAAAGAACATCAATAGGAAATGGGTATTGTTGACGGGCGAAACTGACCGTCCGTCAACTGGGAGAGTGGAACCGGTCCGGGGTTGTCTAAATAACCCAAGCCGTTTGGTATGGACCACCCTGACGATTTTAACGGCTCCGTTGGCCGCTCTGAGGTCTCTTAAGGAAACCAAAGAGAAAAGTTGATCTAAGTTAAGTGATCTAAACTAAGGAAACTAGAAACTAATAAAACATACTAAAACAAACTAACTATCTAAATAAAAGAAATCAAACTAAATTAGAGGAAACTAGAAACTAATAAAACAAATTTAACTTAACTATACTAATCTAACTATGAATTACTAACTAATTATATATACAATATACTAACTACAATTATAATAACTTAAATCAACTACTTAATTGTCAGTTATGATCATTCTCTATTCACAAATGTACAATATGGACAGATTACATATTTGATTAAAACCTGTGAAACAGATATGTTCGCTGCCCTAAGACAGCCAAGGATCTATTTTTGTCTTTTTATATTTATAAAACAGAAAGAAAGCTAACTGAAATTAAATATCCTAATCTAAATCTAACTAAAATACTAACTAATTGAAACAATAAACATCTAACTAATTAACCTGGATGCGCTCCAAGTTTTCCCTGTGTATGATTGCTTCGTAAGTTGATTGGAGGAAGAAATTCACACCATTTAGACCTTAAGCTTCTCGCAAAGGATCAGCTATTATGCTTCCTGAAGTAAGTTACAGGACAAACAAGACATAAAAGAAATCATAACAGTTATTAGATTATGAATTCATACAAGAGGGAAACCTACTATGCAG
>JASDQU011027867.1:0-28084 GCA_032191745.1 Picea mariana | reverse complement strand
TCCCATTCCCCTAGTCTGTCCATTAGGATGACCTTCCAGGGTACATCTTGTCTTGTGGGAAGAAGGGGCTAAAGGCCCAGGGGGTAAAAGCAGCTGGTAAAAGATAAAAGCCATAGGAAATGAAAACCTAGAGATGCTTCGCCCAGGGGATCCCCGAGAAGGCAATAAAAAGCCTCTCGATAAGAAGCTAAGGGACCCTAAGAAAAATGATTAAATAAATAAATGCAAGACCTAACCAAGAGGATGGGAGGTCTCATCACGAGCCGGCCCATTATGTTCATAGGTATTTAGCAGTATGACATTGCCTCTATCTGGTCACCAAACCAGGGCAGTGACCTTTGGTTGCATGGCCAAAGGAAAGGGGGTCAAGTGCAGCCAAGTCATCTCTTCATAGCCATAGAGGTTTTATGCAAGTTCATTGGTTGATTTGTCAAAAACGTCTACCTCTTGACTAGCTAACCCTAACCCTAAAACAGAAATAATATAGGTGACGTCACACCTTTTGATCTCTTGTTTGGCCTGCAACGTTGTGACATTTATCACCTTATTTGATAGATTTTGAGCCATTGATCATATCTATAAGCTTGTTTGATAAAACGTTTTTCTCTTTGTCTTTCAAAATAACTCAATTCTAGAGCTGACGTCACCCTATTTTCTGCATAGTGACGCAGCAACATTATATATATTGAGCAGATTTATAGTGCATTGTGACATAATATTGGGATTGATTGTATACATTGAATGCCTTTATCTCTTTGTATTTATTGAAGAAGTGATACAATCCATTTGTCTTTTATTAGTAATCATTGACTTCGTCAATAATTACATTTGATCATTGCTCATATATACATATTTGAAGATAGTCATTAATCCTTTGAAGTACTAACCACTGCAGCACACTCTTTTAGTTTATGTGTCTTGTCTCGCAAACAGGTGCCTTTATCCAGTGGGACATCTTCTTCCTTTCACTATCTCCTTCTTGGCAGTAATCTGCGAAAGGGAACCTCTTACCTTGATCCTTTAAACCTTAGCCCTTTAGAAAGCCAGATTACATAGGGACGTCTCCCTTGGACTAGCCATCCTAAATAGAAAGAGCTCCCCATCGAGGTGACAGTGGGTGGGGAAGCTTCTGTTACGCCAGTTTGAAGCCTTGACTCAAGCTAATCTAAACCCTTCCTACAAACTGTGCGATAACAGGGTTGACCTGTACCCTTTACATTACAATTAGGGTTACAGGATGACTGTTGAACAATATAGCAAGGGATCTCATACACCCACTAGTGCTCAGCCACTAGGGGCACATCCATAGGGATGTCCATATCTATGGCTCACTGCATTACACAGAAGAACCACTCTCACTAGTGCTCAGCCACTAGGATCACGTTCACCTGTGCTCGTCCACAGGCACGTCCACTCAACAGATCTTCTTTCCCACTGCATTACACAGGAGAGTCATCTGGAGTTCATCATCAACTCTCTGCTCAGAGGAGGCTAATACATCATCTTCATCTCTGTCTCATGACGATGCACCCAGCACTTTGGGATTTCACACGTTCACCTTGTGCTCAGCCACAGGCACGTCCAACTCAGCAGATCTCCTTTCACACTACGTTACACAGGAGAATCATCTGGAGTTCTTCTCAACTCTCTATAAGGAGGAGGCCATCACTACGTTCCAGCTCTGTCTCAGAGAGGAACCACACACCCAGCTCATGGGCTCTCTCTCAAGTTTGTGTCCTGGAGAATGTCTCACGCGGCTGTAATCATCAAGACTCCCTCTCAGCTAGGGAGGCATTATCCATCAGGCCAAGTCTCGCATGAAAGTATTCAAACTTTGTCTTGGCTGTAGTCATCAACACTCCCTCTCAACTAGAGAGATATTCTTCACCATGCCAGTTTGGTGAAGATGTCTGCAATTTGCTTATGTGTAGGAAGGTACGGCATGTGTACTGCTTTTCTCTGCATGATGTCTCTGAAAATTATATTTTATCTCAACGTGTTTCGATCTATCATGAAACCCAAGTTTCTCAAAGAGCTTCACACAGCTCTAGTTATAATCATAGAATCCATCTCATGATCAAGTAAATCTTGTCAGAAGTTTATGAAGCCGCACTGCTTCGCACACTCAATGATATATACTCTGCTTCTGTGGTATTCAAGGCCACAGATATTTTTTTCCTGCTGCACCGGGAAACCATGACAACCTTCACGGTAAAACAACAACCGGATGTTCTCTTCCAGTCCACTGTACTCTCTGCTCAATCTGTATCGGCATATCCTGCAAACTCAAGTTCACACTAGAGGCATATCTCAGGCCATATCCAATTGTGCCTCGTATATATCTCAATACATGTTTTGTTGTTGTCCAGTGAGTCTGTCTCAGTTGACTCATGGAATTACTAAGTACATTCACTGCATAGCTTGAATCAAGTCTGGTGTTAACCAGATACAACAGTGATCCAATCAGTTGTGGATCAGTCTCGTCTGAATCATCATCAATCTTTTTCTTCAAATTCATCACGGTGGATTTGCATTCTGTCATACTGAACTTCTTTAATTATTCCCACTGTATATTTTCCTTGACTCAAGAAAAAATCTCATTGGTCCTCTGTCATACTTCATGTCCCAAGAAGTAGTGCATCATACTCAGATCCTTCATCTCGAAATTAGAAGTCAAAGCTTGTTTGTAACAACACGGCTTCTTGAATAAGTCATCAAAATCAGGTTCTCGTTACCAACAATGTAATAGTATAGATTTGGATCAGCAACACTCTTGCTGAAACTCAAACTTCATCAAGAATCCATCTAACTGATGTAGTTTCCAACTTATGGATGGTAGTACAGATGGGAGTGCATCGGGCTACTGGACCAATATGTCTCACCATAGTTCACTCCCTCTGCATGTGAGAATCCTCTGACTACAAGTCTCATTTTGTATTTCTCGATACTTCCATCATATGCATGTCTTTCTACCTCTTGCAGAGTTTGTTAAGCCCAAACAGGCCTTTTATGGCCTACTGTAAAGTCCCTGGGAATATCAACTAGAACAACTGGATCAACTGTATCAATGGCAGTCTCCCTCTGAACATCTGAGGGGGAGAAGGTATTTGTCATTTCCTTCTTCTCAAATAATTTTGACTCCCTCTGAGTCAAGTGACTCCCTCTGAAGTCTTGAAGGAAAAACATCTTCCTTTGTTGTTAACCTGCCTAGAACAAGGAAACAAACAAAAGGAAACAAGACAAGAATATATCCTAGAGAAGATTCATGAGTACATCTCTAGAATCAAAACAATTTAAGGATTGTTGTCACAGCTATAACACCTACTTGTAATGTAGCATGATAATTAAAAAAATCAAACCTGGAGTCTTCACTTCCAGTGTGTTGTTCTTCTGAATGCATTGAGACTTCTCTGGGTCCATGATTTCACCAAGGGTTCCTTCCTCCTGCAAGTACCCTTATGACAATGATGCAAATAATATATATACAAGTGCATACCTAAGAGTGTACACCAATGGAGATTTTGCTTGTTTGTCAGTGTTATGATGAGCAATGGCATTCCTCGCTTGTTTGTCTTGTAGACACCACTGAACACTCATAGTCAAAGTCAACTTCAGCGACATGAAGAGCCCAGTTGTGAATCCATTCCAATTGCCTTGAAATCTCATGATCACGTCCATTTAAAGTTGTTGCAATAAATAATGGATGAGGAGCTATCAATATGCGAGATGCTGCAAAAGGGCAGTTCTTCTAACATATGCTTCTGGGTGATTAGATATCTCTCAAGAATTCAGCATATTTAGAAGAGCAGGAGCTAATGTCGATGCTTCTGGATGCAATGCCATACACTCCATACACTCCATTATTTTGTCAGGTTTATTCTGCTTGTGGAAATGCAAGGGATTGATTCTGCCTGTGGGAATGCGAGGGACTGGTTGTTTGATGGGCAGCTCATGGTTCCATGGCTGTCCTGTCCCATTTTCTTGCTCGACTCCACTTCTTCCCTGGCCGCGCATACAACCTTCTCTTCATTCACATGTTGAGACTACGACCAGTTGGTGCGAGGGTAGCTTCCTTCTCGCGGAATACAATGCGAATGACAACGGTGGAGGGTTCGGCCACTCAGTGGAGTGTGATTGCTTGAAACGAGGCAACCCATAAACCATATTCAGGTTATCCCCATCATCATTTAGGTAGACACCCTCACGGCTATTACCATCAACAGCTAGCAGAAGATCCAAACCCATATCTAGTAGCAGAGCCTAAAGCTAGTGCGTGAGATCCAGTTCGTGAACTAGATAAAGACTTGGTTGTTCCGGATAGATATTCTGGTGCTCGTGATGCCTAAGATCGTGAGAGAGATTCTAACATTCATGATAGAGATTCATAATGAGAAGCAGATCTACGTCGATATCAAGATACAGATGCACCAGTAGCAAGGATAGCAACATCGAAGACAGTCAAAGATCGAGACCCATAGCCTACAGGGGCAGAGGGTTATTGTAGCAGCCTTACAGATCTGTTGTTAGGTGTCACTGCGGACGCCATAGGTTTGTTGTTTGGTGTCGTTGTTGTTAGGTGTCATCAACATTGTTGTTAGGTGTCATCAACACTACTGTTAGGTGTCACTGTTGTTAGGTCTCCTTTTTACAATTCTGTCCAAAACAAAAACAGCAAACTGGAAGCTTCACCTAGTCCCTCTTTATGGTCGGCCTGAGGTCATCAAATCTCCATAGAAAATAAAAAAAGAGTCCGGCCTTTTTTTCTTATATCAGTGGTAAAGGTTTTAGCAACCTTTCTTCAATTGTGCATTGGTCATCTTCAAGACCTACTCTGATACCATGTTGGATTGTCAATGAGCTATGGCTCATGGATTTACTTTAAATTTTCCGTTTAGTTTTACTTGAACCATGACTACTACAGTAAACCAAGATCACAAGAAGAATAACCATGCACAAGGACACAACAAGTATCCTGGGAAACCCTTCTCAACAAGGGAAGAAAACCCAGCCAATCCTTTGCTATATTCCTCAAGAGAAAGACCTCCCACACATTCACCAAACCTAGCACACAAGAGGGTGTTGTAATTTTCATAATTTCAGACCACAACTTCTGAAATCATGAGATGACACAATGATAAGTGTATTTCCTCAATGGGGATTCACCTTTATTTATATAAGACTTGTCACATCAAATGATGTGTCTTTAGGCACAATAGGGCCGACCTTGATAACTCAAAATATAATTAATAATTACCATATTAATTATCTTTTATATTAATTATCTTTTACATTAATTATCTTTTACATTAAGGTGGGGCAGAGCTGTACCCTTTACATTACAATTAGGGTTACAGGCAGGTCTGACTCTTGAACAATATAGCAAGGGATCTCATACACCCACTAGTGCTCAGCCACTAGGGGCACATCCATAGGGATGTCCATATCTCTGGCTCACTGCATTACACAGAAGAACCACTCTCACTAGTGCTCAGCCACTAGGATCACGTTCACCTGTGCTCGTCCACAGGCACGTCCACTCAACAGATCTTCTTTCCCACTGCATTACACAGGAGACTCATCTGGATTTCATCATCAACTCTCTGCTCAAAGGAGACTAATACATCATCTTCATATATGTCTCATGACGATGCACCCAGCACTTTGGGATTTCACACGTTCACCTTGTGCTCAGCCAGAGGCACGTCCAACTCAGCACATCTCCTTTCTCACTGCGTTACACAGGAGAATCATCTAGAGTTCTTCTCAACTCTCTGTAAGGGAGGCCATCACTATGTTCCAGCTCTGTCTCAGATAGGAACCACACACCCAGCTCATGGGCTCTCTCTTAGGTTTGTGTCCTGGAGAATGTCTCACGCAACTATAATCATCAACACCGAGTATGTCTAACTCCCAGCGAATAGAGTCCACAACTCTGGCTATCTCTATTGGAAGGAAATACGCCCCGATTTGTATATAGTCTATGTGCACAATAGTGCTCGACCCCTCTAACAACAAGCAGCCTAAAAACTAAAGATTTGACCCAGTAACACTCTTCTCACAACAGCTTGGTCCCTGTATCAGCAAGTCAACCTCAAGCAGTGAGGAATATGGCTCAGAAATAGAGGATATCTCTCTCAGAACTCGTCTTTCCTGAGGAAGGCATCTCCACTCACATGTAATCCGCCCAGCAAAGAGATACACTCAGCCAGTAATAAGCAGCTTGACCCACAAAGCAAACAGTGTGTCCAGCAAGAGTATTGCAGTCTCCCAAGCAAATAAACGGTCCCCACAACTTCAAAACAGCCCCCAGAAAGCAACTCGACCCTCCGAAATCAAACCCGACCTCCTCCAACAGGAATTCAACCCACCTCTAGCAAAACTCAAGCTCACAAAGAAATATTAGACTCCAGCATTGCAAGCTTCGCCTCCACGAGAAAACCCAGCTACAAATATGGAAATATCAACCACAAGCTATGAAAACTTCGCTTCCAAAGAAGAAATAATCATCCACGTTGAAGCACAATGAAGAAATATGTGTGATCTCTTCTCTAAATGACTAGCTAGGGTGGATAGTCTCACCACCGAAACCAATCTCAGAAATTTCTCCTAGGGTTTTCGTCTCAAGAGTTCCAAAAGTCACAAAGAGCTCTCTCAAATCAAGAATGAGAGAGGGGCGCCTCATTTCCCCTTTTATTCTTTTGTTGACCCTTTTGAGACCTTTTTACCTTTTAATAAGTTTAAGTGACTTTTCATTTTCCCCATCGTCACTTAGGCGCCCTTTTTAATAACTTACTCAATGTCACCCTTTAAAAATAATTTAATTCCCGCTCCGGCGACTTTAATTAATTATTAATTCCCTTTTCCCCACTGACTATAGCCTACAGAAATTACTTAGGCTATTTTGTCAATCTCCCGAGAGCTCATTTGGAAAGGGACATTCATTACCATAGTGTAACTAAGTTAAGCAAATGTTTTTGGTGGGAGAGGAGCACAAAGGTCTATTTATAAAATAGACAAAACAATGGTGACTGCAACAACTCTCTAGATACAGCTATTATCCTTCAGCAAAAAGAAGTTTAGATACACGTCAAGTCTGTCATGATAGTATATAACATAAATAACATAAGCAATTGACTTTTCCAACATAATTGAGAATTTGCACATAAAACCAAACTATAGATTGACGGGATGTTAACTTTACATATTGGAGTCTCGCAATACAAAATTGATTAATTATTTGAGAAGGCTGAGTCCTACAATACATACAATTTACAAATAACAATACCCCAAGAAATACCAAAAACATTATTGTGAAAGTGGCTTTCCTTGTCAAAATCTGCAGAAAGGCGATCTGTTAGCACCTAAAGTTACACCTTGAGCAATCTTGGAGCCAACTTTGAGATTCACTCTTACATCTGTTAGTTGGCAGTAGTGGGAGTTCTATGGAAGGGTTCATCAGTTCATTCAGCAGTGCCACTTGGAGATCCAAAGTACTTGCATGCATGATTATTTTCAGTTTACTATTTTCAGTTGGATGCATGCCACATTTGATGCTTTGGAAATGATTTGAGGTACATGCAGAACTCTCTAGGTGTTTTACTGGTGCATGCGGACCTTCTTGTCAATTTGCATGCAGAGCTTGTTGTCAATTTGCATGCGGCATACATGCAATTTTGAGACACTTCTATTTTTAGCAGTTGGAGTAAGAGGGCTTTCATGGTGAAAAGAGAACATATTATTGTTCCTTAGAGGCACACAGGTCAGATGAGCCCATTTTCAGTGACATGGGAGATGGTGCTATTGTTAGTAGTGTCTACTTTTAGTTGTGTTCCCCACATGTAGCATTTGGAATTTTGAGGTTTGATGGAGAATTTACTGTTTTTAGCAGGTTATATTCTGGGCTTGTCATTGTAATGGACTTCAGAATTCAGTGACAATGTTTTTGAGGTTACTATTATCTTTGGAAGCGGCTAGTTTTAGCAAGTGGCAGTGTTCATGGTAACATGTGGCAACCTATGATGTCCCCATATGACATTATCTACTCATAGGGAAGCATGCCCTACATTATTCCAGTGCAGTTTAGTTGAGTGGGATCTAGTTCAGTGCACTTTGACTTCAATTGGTTGACATGTCTTCAAGTTGACGCCACCTCACTTTAGTTTATCCATGCATGGACTATTATTATCCATCAGGTGGGGTGCATCACATAAGAGGATTCTTTGTTATTTTTGAGGTCACTTGCACTACTAGGGTGGACCGCATCATGAAGTTCAATTGCTAGGTTAGGGAGATGCACGAATTTACTATTCCTGTCTACACTCGACTGGCCTTATCCACTTGCATCCAAAGATTATTGTGCCTTGCATGAGAGACTACTTCAATTCCAGTTCAGTTCGGGTTTACATGCATGATTAAGGTGGCTAGCCGGAGTGCACCCTAGGTGAGGTGGCTACAATGGACCCTTTGACCATGCTAGGCGAAGAGCATACCACTTAGAGATTTCACTTCCAGTCATTACTTATAATTGACAGCACTTAACAAGAAGACATTTTGAGCATGCACCATGAATGCATTGTTAAATTCTTGAAACCCAGCAATCAGAAATTTTATGCCAATAATTTAACAACTCAGAATTTAATCTACTGCTGATATAAATTCTGTAAACTATGTAGAAAATTTACAGCTGAGTTTTAACCATTAAAAATGCACAACAGAATCATAAAAAGCACACATTTAAACACAGTTATTTTTGGGCAATGCCCCTGGAAAAACCTCAAAGGGAAAACCAATAAATAAGAGGATTTTATTGGCTTCAAAGGAAGAAAATAATTACAGCAGCTAATTCAGAAATTTCCTACAGTCCAACAAACTCAGTCTGTACGGCCCTGCGTTTTCGGCCCAGCTTTTTCCGCGCATCTTTTTCGGCCCTGCTTTCGACTCTGCTTTTTCAGCCCAGCTTTATCGTCTTTCCTCAAGCTGCAAATTCGCCCTCTTCCTCTCAGCCAGGGTACAAATTTGACAGGCACTCCTGCCCATCAAGTAATTTTTTTGTGACAGGTTTCTTTTAAAACTACCCTTCACATGACGTGTTATATTTATTTTTTCCCGTCATTTAAATAGTATGTATTATATGTATTTTTGTTGCTTCTATTATAACAACAATTCTCTAATACCTTTGTACAGGAACATACCCAATGTACAAAGGTAGCATGACCAATGATCACAACGACCAAGAATGAGACAGGGCGTCTAGATTTCAAATCATCGGGAAGTATCACAAGCCGTCAACTATCTTCACCATGATTGTCTAATTTATGTGTGGAGAATCTCCCAAATGTGCTAGGCATATTCCATTTAAAACCTCCAATATCCTCCTAATTGTTTTCATTAGGACAAGCCCTCTTGTCCTACCCTTTGGTGATGGCTTGTTTTACCTTGAGGCTTCAATATCCTCTACTACCAACACTATAGAAACTACATAAAAACTCTCAAAATCAAACAGAAAATCTCTATTTCACCCACATAGACAAGAAAAGTCATTTTTATTATTTTTATTGGACAACAAAAAGACCCTTCAATCTGAGTATTCTTTCCCCGTAGGTTGGTAGATTATATAGCATATCGATGACCCATGGGTGTGGGCACGCCGCGTGAGTCTCAACCTTCAAGCTTCAAGTTTTAGTGTGCATAGTGCCCAATTGCAATTTGCATGATGTGACTCTCAACCTTAAGGCTTCAAGCTTCAGCGTGCATGGTGCGGGATTTGCATGATACGAGTGGCGACGGAGATGGGGTTTTTCTAGCATGCCCAAAGACCCACTAAGGGCATAGTCTGTGCATATCTCACAGTCTTATCTCAAAGTCTCTACACTATGGGTGCAGTTTGTGCTTATGTTAGAGTCTCATCTCGGAGAGTCAGAGTCTCATCTAGCAAGATTGCTAGCTTCTTTTATTTTCTGTAGTCCAATTTGAAAATGCTTACAGTTTCTTACCTGATATATATATATATATATATATATATATATATATGACTAGTCATATATATGGAGTCATAAACATATATATATATATATATATATATATGGATACAGGTAATTTTTTAACTCACCCATCAATTTGACGGTTTTAAAAATTAAGTAGACATCATCAATGACGTGTATATTTTCAAAGTGTCGTTATATAACGGTTAAATAAGCAAAAGACGAGTATTTACCCGTCAAATTTAACCACTTCTCTCAGCTCAATGTGTGCCTCTCACTCTACGTAGATCTGCTTTTATAATCTCATAATGACCAAATCCCTAACCCTAAGAGCTCAACCGTCAAGATTAGATCATGCCTTCCCAAGATCGACGGTTGTGCCTTTATCTCTCGCTGAGATGGCTTAAATCACTTAAGCCACTCAACTTTATAAAAAAGTCACTTTAGTCATTAAATAAAAGCCACTTTAACTTTATAAATGGAATTGTACAGTTAAAGATCTAGAGAACGTCGCTTAGACACCTCTGCATGCTAAGAACCACCAATGCAAAAGTACTTGTCCAAGCTACCCCAAAAAATAACACTCCCTCTTAGCAAGGAAGGTACTTCTGGAACCTCCACGTGGATCTATCTCCAACCCCATCACTCCATCTGTTGTTGTAGTTGCTCTCTCTGAACCAGAAAGCTTCCCTTCCACCTACACTAGATCCTGTGTTTTAGACCTATTCCTCCTCTCCATGCCCTTAGGAGTCTCCTCACACTCCTGAGCATCCAACTGTGGCATCTCATACCAGTTGAGACTCTTGACAGTACTGGAAGTAGCCTCACAACCACCTATGACTAACATTGATCCTGAATCCAAGATCCCCTTGGACTTACACACAGGATGTCCCAACAACCTGTATAACCTCCCCTGTCTGACACCAAGCACCGTTGTTGCATCCAAGGTAGTTCCCTTTAGATATATGTGCACATGTCCATGTTGGAACATAACTCCATATCCCTCATCCTCCAAAGTTGATACTGAGAACAAACTTACCTTCAGCTCCGAAACAAACAACACCTCTACCACCTGCAAAGATCCTCCTAACTCTAGTTGGAATCTCACATGTCCAACCCTATTCACTTCATGCATGGTACTAGTCCCACAATCCACATGACAGTCTGAGTTTGTCTCTAAAACACTAAGGAACATCAACCTCATTCCCGTCATATGGCGAGATGAGCCACTATCCACAATCCATGCTCCAATGTCCCCAAACTCTACACTACCACTACCTGAAAGACAAGACACGAGAAAATTCCTTCTCGAACTTCTCAGCAAAATTATCAATCTCATTTGATGTTCATTCTGCACAGCTTTTTCGGCCCTGTTTTTTGCTCTGCTTTTTCGGCCCAACAAAATCGTCTTTCCTCCAGCTACAAATTCGCCCTCTTTCTCAACCAAATCTCCCTCTTCCTCTCAGCTCAATGTGTGCCTCTCACTCTCTTTAGATCTGTTTTTATAATCTCTTAATGACCAAATCCCTAACCCTAAGATCTCAATGGTCAAGATTAGATCTTTCCTTCCTAAGATCGATGATTGTAACTTAATTTCTCATTGAGATGACTTAAATCACTTAAGTCACTCAACTTTATAAAAATATCACTTTATTCATTAAATAAAAGCCACATTAACTTTATAAATGCAATTATAAAGTTAAAGATCTAGAGAGCGTCGCCCGGACATCTCCGCAAGCTAGGCACTACCAATGCGGAAGTACCTATCCGAGCTACCCCAAAAACTAACATGCATGCTATTCTTGGCCAAGGAGGATGCAACATCTAGAGGCAGTGGCCTATTTAATCATGTTTCCAAGGTTGAAGAAGGGTTCTATCATTTTTCCAAGCTTTGGCATCTACATTCATTCGTCTTCCTTCTCATTCTTCATTTCTCTTTCTTTGGGCATGGAATTTTTAGTTTGGAGGCAGCATTCAGCTATACAAGTATAGAGGTCTGTCATAATCAGTCCGATGTTACTCCACTTTTGTAATCAGATCTGAGAATGAGATCATGTTTCTAACTCATCTCAATTTTCCAGAGTTACTTTGAGCCTTCTGGCATGGTTGAGACATCGTTATCACATTTCTTAGCACATGTATAAGAATCCTAAGCATCTGGTGGTGGACTTGTGTATATGTGTGTTATAAAAAATTCATTGGTTACATATTGCTTTCACTGTTTTCTAATTAGGAATCAGATTGTCCTTTGAGACAATGAGATTAGTGTGAATCATCTCATTGTTTTTCCCTCTTCTTGACTCCATTTCACCAACCAAGGCACCAGATCTAATAAGACCAAATTCCCATCAAATATTTATCATGTTTAATTGATATTAACACTGAAATATGCCATTTACAGGGCATACATCCTTGCTGGTCTGCGTGTGTTTTTGCAGAAACAGAAGGACAGAAAGTGAATTCATCAAGTGATGAGTAAGAACGATCATTCCCATGGATTGTTTGTGTTATAACCACTCTGTCCGTGAAGAATTAACTGATCTTTTGATCCAAACAGCGAGGAATTCACAAATCTGAGATAGATCTATGGTTTAAAACACCTAAAGAGCTAAATAGATGCATAAGTAGGCCTAATGTCTTAATAATTTCAGCTTTTTCTCTTAATTCCTTGCTGGTTTGCAATTTTTCTGCAATTTGAAGGTTTAAAATCAGATCTGGAAACTTCTTTTCCTGTTGTAATAACACAGATTTGAATGGTTTAAGGGCAGGTCGTGGTCTAATCTTCACATTTTTAGCTTGCTCTCAAGCTAACATCTTGATTTACTTGCTAAAAATCAATGCTATGTTGATTTGAATGATGTTCATGGTATGACTTGGCACTTAATTCACAAGTAAATCTCATTTCTAAGGCGAATACTTAATCACACATGGATGATTTCAATGTTTTAATAATGGTTCTTCATTGGTGATTATTTTGGAGTACTTTCACATAAGCAATCTTAATCCTAAGGAATACAACCCACTTGCAACATCACATAACTCTTTAAGGACTAATTCTTGTAATGTTTGGTAGACACGTAACACGTTCAAGTAATTCTCTTGCAATTCTTGTTTCAGCACTTTAAGGAAGGAATCAACCCACTCATTAACCACATCATTCATATTGTTAATTTTCATACATGGTTAATCAAAGGAATGTGTCCCAAATGAGTTTAATACTGCTAGTTCATGAATCTTGTCCAAAATATCTAAACTTTACATTCCTTGTTTATTTTTTTTGGTAATCTTGTGGCAATGAATACTCATTTGCAAGTACACTCTATGGTTCATCTTACATGCACTATCTGACAATACACTAAGAATTTCACCCTTATATGTCCCATGGAATGTTCTTAGATGGTGTAATTGTTGCATGGGCATAATCTTTTCCTTGATGTTATTCAATTTCATTGTGTGTTGTAAAGTTGGAAACCATCTTTAAGCAAGTCATATATTGAGCATTCACTCTTGACCATCATAAAGACAGATTTGCATGTTTCAAAATATTTAACCACATAACTTTGCAAATTGACTTGTTTGAACTTTGGATAACTCTTATCAATCTAAGCTAATCTTGCACTCACACACTATAATGATTTGGCTAGATTGAACCCATAGGGATACCCCCTAGGCTAGGAACCCCTTTTTCTTAGTCTAAAGTGAGAGACAAGGCCACCAAGGTGACACTGGGTGGCTTGCCTGGTAGTTGCCTCTAGGCTCATTCTTTATAGTTAGACTTTCCCACATAGTGAGAGTTTGAGTGGTAACAGAGCTGACATACAAATTTTCAAAAACAACAGCAAATTCACATAACTTTGGGCTTAAAATTTAACAGCCTAACCTACCACCTCTTTCAGTGCTTGTGATATTGTTGTCAAAACCAGAACAATGATTAATGTGGCAGAAATACATGCTGAACAACAGCAACCAGAACTCAGCTCAAATATTTTTTCTACATTAGATATCCTCAATTCAGTATGCATAGCAATGTTGTAATCTTTCGTCTATCTTTACTTTCTCTGTTTTTTTCAGTCATAGAAAATAACATTAACTTTGAGATCAGCCAGTGTGGATCTTCCAAGCCATAAACAGAACATGGACAACTAGTAAGCAAAAAGTAACATTTTGAGACACAAGACTAACGAAACTCAAAATCAGGAAAGAAGATAATCAGGCCACCAAGGTGACACTGGGTGGCTTGCCTGGTAGTTGCCTCTAGGCTCATTCTTTATAGTTAGACTTTCCCACATAGTGAGAGTTTGAGTGGTAACAGAGCTGACATACAAATTTTCAAAAACAACAGCAAATTCACATAACTTTGGGCTTAAAATTTAACAGCCTAACCTACCACCTCTTTCAGTGCTTGTGATATTGTTGTCAAAACCAGAACAATGATTAATGTGGCAGAAATACATGCTGAACAACAGCAACCAGAACTCAGCTCAAATATTTTTTCTACATTAGATATCCTCAATTCAGTATGCATAGCAATGTTGTAATCTTTCGTCTATCTTTACTTTCTCTGTTTTTTTCAGTCATAGAAAATAACATTAACTTTGAGATCAGCCAGTGTGGATCTTCCAAGCCATAAACAGAACATGGACAACTAGTAAGCAAAAAGTAACATTTTGAGACACAAGACTAACGAAACTCAAAATCAGGAAAGAAGATAATCAGAACATCAGAGAATAGAAATAGAAACAATAAATTCCCTTCTCTCACTATAGCTAGAGTCCGTGCTATGCAATTTTACTCTGAAATAAAATAAGCATTTGTTTATAAAGTCAAATATGGATATAAAAAAACTGGAGAGCTTCAAACCAGGGAGTTGGAAAAACAGAAGAAATGGGGTGAATCATTGACATTGATTATAATTCTGTTGGGACATTTCTCTAGAATGAATCCAAAACACTCCTTAAATATATAGGAATCCATTAAATAAAATAAGTAATGGATATGCCGATTTGTTCCTTACACTTTCTCAAAACGGCTGGGAATAGTTGGCACAATCTCAACATTTGCTTGAGGCTTATATGAGACACTATTATCCAAACGTGCAAATTTTTTCAGGTATTTTTTCTTCTCTTCAGTAGTTGGCCAATACTCCAACCCTCTTTGTTTTGTTATCCAGAGACATTGACCGGCCTTTGTCTCATCTTCTATAAGCTCAAAAGCACCTGCAATGACCAGTATACATTAAATTAGTCAAATGCTGAAATGCTGAAATTGCACGTTGCCTTCAAAGACCAATCAAAAATTATTTTAAATCAGAAACCTTTCAAATTCATTGCCATAATTCATTTTGGAGATCTAAAGGATAGAACTGATATACAGACCCTGACCTACTAAAAATTACATTAAAAAGCCATCTGAAACAAATCCTTTGGTAGCAAAATTACCTAGAGAATATTAAGGTCATCCCTAGGCCTGAAATTCAAGATTTGATCTCCCCGAATTCTTTATATTTCGACATTATGTTATACTTCATACATTATTATGATATTAGGTTGTTATTATAATAATTTACTGCAAAGGTCACCATAATTATGGTGAAGGTTGTCTACTGATCCCATTTGAAACATGTGTTGTTGGATTAATGTTCTCAATTCAAAGATTCCAATTTGCATTCTCTGTACACAATTTTGACATTTGATTTCTCCGATAAAACTTGAATAGAGATATTGTCATAAATCCATTAGCATTTATCTTCTCCGCAACCCTCCCAAGAAAGCTTGAGTCTCTCTTTTATGTCCTCCTTTAATAGTATGACATCTAAACTAAAGAATGCAAAAGCATCTTCTATAATCTTAGTGTAGTCAACCTCCACTGCAGCAATAGGCACATCTTCCAAAATTTCAACTTAAGATATAATAGTGTCAATAATCTTTCATGTGGTTCCACATAATTTTACATCAGATATCCTAGATCATCCATAGCAGCTTTTTCTTTACCGTGGTGCCAGTTGACCCATGGATTTTCACCCTTGGAGATCCATAGGGTTAAGAGCCAGCATATACTATTTGGGCTGGAATTCAGAGGTTTACTCAGGTTTGACCACTTGTGTGAGGCAGAGGTTGGTTCCCATCAGAGACAGGTTTGTGGTTGTTTTTGCTTCAAAGATAGAGCTAGCACAGTTTCACATGGATTGGAGAAAGATTGTTATTTTTAGCAGGTACCCTACTTTTTAGGAGATAGTGACCAGAGACTCATATCACAGTTTTGAGCATACAATATTGGTCATTTCATGATTTTGAGCCCAATGACACTTTTTATGGGGATCATGCAGGTACTTTCTAATTTTAGCAGGTTGAGCTCCAAGCCTCCAATCAGGATTCTAAACATACAGTATTGATCCTGTTGTTGTCCTTATACACACTTGCAAACGTGAGCTAAGTCCTGCTCACTTAGTGTGTCCTTGGAGGCACAATGCCTAGATTCAAAGACCATGCTGTCACTTTGACTTGAACCTCTTCCGTCTAGGCTTACTCCTAGGGAAGCCAAGGGGGGTAGACCCTAGTTACTATGTGAGATTAGATGTTAATTCTAGGAGTTGGTTTTAACTAGTTTAAAGGTTAAGGGGAAAGATCTAGCCTATATGCAAAGGAAGCAATGCAATGTGCAACAATTCAAGATGAAAAGAAAGCCTTTTCCTAGGACAACTAAGGACTAGTGCCTAAAATTGGGCAAGGGGTCAACTAAAGTTTTAGGGAGATAGATTTTACAATGATTACACAAAATTACAGAAGAACTAGACACACTACAACAAGATTAGATACAAGTATATAACAACTAGATACAAAGTTACAAAATGAGATCTAGGAGATACATGAAAGATACAATTATAAACAAAGATACAAACACTAACCCAACTACTTGATTGTGCTGGAAAAGAAGATATTCAAATGAAGAGATTACCAACACATCAAGACAGCATGCTCAACAATAGAGTGTCTCCAAAGGATGCACACTCTATGTGACTGCTTTCAATGGAAAAGACAAAATACACAAAACCCAACAATGAAGTGCCTCCAAAGGATGCGCAACTTCGAGGACTGATCCAATATATCAACACACAACTTAAACCAAAAATGAAATGCTTGAAAAAGGCCTCCAAGGCCAAGAGCGCAACTAAAACCACTTAGTTAATTATCCACAACATTCAAATAAACTTGCATGGAATGTAAATGAGAAGTGAGCTTGCAAGATTTAAATGTAAACCATAAGATGATGTGAGTGCCAAAGTGAAAAGCCCCAATGGTTAAAGTGGATTAAGGATTGTTGAAGTTATTAAGTTAATGATTGAATCCTAACTAAGTGTCAACCCCAAGACTCCCCCCGCTTGTACCAAGTAGTTGTTCGGTGCTCAAGAAGTGAGGCAAACAAGGCCCCACCCTAGCTCCACAAGTCAACCCAAGGAAAGAAGTACTCCCGGAAAGGACGTTGAGCGTCATGAGATCGTCCCCAACCTATCACCGTTTGTTGCTTCCTTTCAATCCCCGTTTAAGTGGCAAATTTGGGTCAGTAATGGATGCCCTATTAAGTCTAATAAGTTTTAGGCCTATGAAACTAGGATAAGTTTAGTTAGTGTTAAGTGTTGGCAAGATGTTGCTTGCCAAAAATTAGGTGCTTGAACCAAAAACGAAAATGAATTACTTGCAAATAATGAAGTGCTTAACCACAGGATAAAGCTTGAAATAACATGAAAAGAACTTGATAACTTGCAAGAAATGAAAGTTGAGTTGCCTTAAACCATTCACAACATGTCCATGATACTTGCAATAAAGTAAAAGTGCTTGTGAAAGATTATGAAGTAGAAACAAGTACTTGAAAAGAAGAAGCTTGAAAATAAGAGACTAAGATAGCATTACTATGCCTCCATGGGCCTAAGCTAGAATTAATGTGTTACTTCTACTTTTAGATCATTTCTAAGCCATTAAGCACATTAGAAGTAAAACATTAAACTAGCCATACGATTTTGGGGGTTGGCTAAGCCAAGCTCACTCCAAGGTGTAGGCAACAATAAAACTTGAATGCTTGAAAAAATAAAACTGCACTAAACAAACCACATACAATGGCACAAGTTGTAGGCAAGTCTTCCTATTTTGTGCCAAAGAGGGTTGAAATGAACGAAGTAAAATGCTAAAACAACCTAGCCACACAACCTTGTCCTAATGACAAGTGGGGCAAACAAATAAAGAAATATTGCAGAAAATTAAAAGATTATCCTAGCCTTACGGTTTTGGGGGTTGGCTAAGCCAAGCTCACACCAAGATGTAGGCACTAAACTAACTTACAAATTGCAGAAAATTATTAACAAAGAATGCAAGCCTCTTAGGGACTCTCTAGGGCTTGCTACAATGCTAGAAAGATGAAAGGAAGAGATGGGTATTGTTACCCAACCAAGTGAGGCCTTCCTTGAGTGTTTTGTGACCAAATTTGGACAGCACTTCCCCTTGTACTGGCGAGAATTTGCAAAAAACAGCAAGCTATTGCTTGCTAGAAATGCTGCAAAACACACAAAAAGTCAAAGAAAATTTATGTTTTTACACAGAAATTTTCTGCATACAAATTTTAGCAAATAAAATACTTGATTGACCTATTCTAGAGTGTTAGCAAACCCAAATTTCTGATATGTAATGAACAGAAAATGAATGTTAGAAAGTAAGAAGGTTCAAGTTGGGTTATAAAGGCAAGCTTCCAACTCAAAGCTAGCCTTGCAAGCCCTTGAGATAACCTGCAACTTGTGAAACAATCTACAAAATAAGAGCAAACGGTGAACAAGTAAGCTAGATCAAACTAACTAATTTGCTAACATACTACTCTACTCATATAGATCTCACAACAACACTATTGGAAATCTACCCAAGCAAACTAGTTTGCTTGGGCCATCTACTCTATAGTTTAAGAAAGCTTCAACAAAAAAACAATGTCACCTCCAATCCAAATGCACCAAGACCAATCTTTGATACACCAAGGTCCTCCAAAGCACTTTCTATTAACAAAGTAGGAAGTTGCAGCAACTAGTTGCTACAAGTTCCTCTCCAAATGTGAGAGCAAGAATGATGAGAGCAAGATGGGAGAGATGAGGAGAGTGAGGAGAAAAATGGGTAGCATAACAATAGCATGAGAATTGGTGAGGAAATGAGGATTAGAGGGCCTTCATTTATACTTGGATAGGCAAAGTTACCCCTCTTGGATCAAAGTCAAGTGTCCACCACCAAGCACAAGTGAGGATCTCAAGGAGGGGGGCGCAACTCTAGGGTTTAGGTGAGGATAGATGAGATGGCAATGAGGTGGAGGGTGTGGGCCAAGTCAAAAGGGTGATGTGGAAGGCTTGGGAGGGCGCACCAAGGGAGAGAGGGCCCTACACCTCTAATTTTGGGATTTTCTAAAGTTTTCTCGTGAGAGGGGGCGCAAATCCCCTAGGGGAGCGAATTGTTTGAAGTGGGTGTTATGTCTAGGGGGTGTGTAATGGGTAAGAAAAGGTTAGGATAGGATAGTCTTAGGCAAAAACATCATCTCCCACCTTTACTTCAAACATTTAGCTCAATTTTACAAAAAATGACATTTTGACTATGTCATGACTAGCAATTAAATTGTTGTTTTTGACGGACTAAGACTCCTCATGGACAAACACCTAGCAAAACTTGTCCAACTGAGCTGAAACTTGGTCCAAGAGTGTAGGGGGTCTCATTCCATTTCTTTTAAGCACAAATACCCCTAGCAAAAGCCCAAGGATCTAGTTTTTACATTTTTTATCAAATTTTAATTAAAATTACCCAACTTAGGCAATTTTAATAAATTTAAAAAAACCTATCTAGACTCGACGGAATTCCGCAAAACTTTAGGAGATGTCTTACATGGTCATTTACAACATTCCTAAACACTAGCTACCAAAGGGCGAAACCATTAGAACACCTTTCAGCACTTTGGAGGAATTATTGTGGGAGTGAAAAACTCAAGGGAAATTAATAAGGTTGGTTAGGCCAAATTAATAACCTGAGGAAAAAAAACACTCAATGAAAGGGGCTCCTCTAATGATGAAGCTCTAAGGTAACTGACCTAACTATGATCCATGCAGACCTATTACATTATTATCCCACGCAGGGGAGCGAAAATTCCATTTACAAAAATATGTGTTGAAGGCCCAAAAAAGCCTTGTAGAACCAGGAAGTCTCTGATTTGGTAGCATCTAATGATGCATATCTTTATGGTACATGGAGTTGACCCCCTAGTCGAATAGGTGGTCAACAGATCCTTCAGACATTCTGAGACTGTTGGACTTTTTTCGAGATGACTTGTCAGTATTTCTATTTTTAGCAAGTGGAGCATCGGGGCTCGTATGTCAATTTTGATCATTTGGTTTATATCTCATTTTCTTATTATCATTTTCATTAAGCAATCTTTCAATGTGTCATTATATGTTGTTGGAATAGAGTTGTTTGCTTTTGTTTCATTATTTAACTCCTAGAATTCTTGTACTTAGCTTAAACAGCCTTAGATTAATTTATTAGGGACTAGCCCCCTTGGCTTCGCTAGGAGTTAGACTAGACGGAGGAGTCGAGTGTTAGGTGACAGCAACCCGGCTCGAGACTCGCCCCCAAGGCCGCACCCAGTGGATTGAAGATTTCTTCTATGTGACCTGAGGTGCGGATTAGGTGGCAACAACATGCCCCATCACCCTCTAAATTATGTATTATAATTTATAATTTATGACACTCATACAGATTGGAATCCCAACATCATAATGGCATGATCTACATCTACTACAATCACAGATTGTGGGTCAGGGTGAGGCAACTTTAGAAAACCCCTGACGTGAAGGTCATTTCGTTGGATTGGATTGACACTATTGTTGCATGGAGGGTTGAGATTGAGAAGCCAGTCATGGACTCGACCCTTGATTGGTTATAGGAGGAGGCATAAGAGGAGGTGGCAGGGAAGAGTGTGGTAGAGGAGGAGGATGTTCCAAAGAAAAAAACTTTACAAGAGGTGGCTATTGACACTGGGAGTCCACCACCACCTTCACAGACACAGACAGAGTGAGAGACATAGTGAATTGGACTTAGTAGTAGCACCGACAAAGGACATCAGAGTCTAGCTTCTCCTTCTTCCTTTAGAGGACGTCAGAGTCTAGCTAATGCTTCTTCCTCTAGAGGATGTCAGAGTCTAGCTAATGCTTCTTCCTTTAGAGAACATCAAAGTCTGGCGCCAGTCCCAAGGCTGCCTTCATCTAAAGGAAGAGCCAGTACTGGAGTCAATACCTTTGCCCATAAAAGGGGCAAAGGGAATCGCTAGTTTATTGATTTGATTTCATTGTAGATGACTAATCATGATGAGATACATTTATGAATTACTATATTTTTTATGATATTTTGAGGCTCAAGAGATAGGACTTAGGACATGATTTAGTATTGATGTGTGATGAATCACAAGACATCTTATACATCTTATATATCAGGTTTTTATTTTATATTTATGTGGAAATGTATTTATTTGTTGTTTTGTTGCTTTAGATGTTTAAAAAAAAAAAATTAAATGAATATTTTTGTATTTTTTAAAGTTTGTCGATATTTTCCGATATATTCGACGATGTTGCCAATAAGTTGTTTTCCATGCCCTTGGCGATATATTCGTCGACACGATGTTTGCTAAATTGACAGCGAGTATGGTGGGATGTCATGACAGAGAAGTACAACTTCATTCTCAAGAATAATGTCTTGGAGACAATTCCAAATACTTCTAAGAAATTAGTGACAGATTCCAAAAATGCAGCTAATAAGAGCATTGAAGAGTATAAGGATAGGTTTTGTTGTCGTCCTTATACACACTTGCAAACGTGGACTAGGTCCAATCCACTTAGTGTGTCCTTAGAGGCACAATGCCTAGGTTCAAGCCCACTATCACCTCGAGTTGAACCTCTTCCGTCTAGGCTTACTCCTAGGGAAGCCAAGGGGGAAGACCCTAGTTACTATGCGAGTGATTAATGTTTTCTAGGAGTGATATATGATACTCAACAATGCAAAGTGCAAGATTTTAAATGCAAAATCAAGCCTTTTCCTAAATCCACTAAGACTAGTGCCTAAGATTGGGCAAGGAGTCAAAGGTTACAAAGGGAGATTTTAGAATCTACAAAGGTTACAACAAGATTACAAAAGAATTACTAGATACAAGATTTAAAAATTAGGACTAGATACAAATAAAATGAACTAGATACAAATAAAATTACTCCACAAGAGGGATACCTAGTGTCGTGAGACCATCCCTAATCTAGCACCCCCTGCTTCTTCCTTAGGTTCATTTTTTGTTGGAAAAGTTGGGGCAATAAATGGTGACATATTAAACTAGGTAAATTTTAGGCCTGTTATCCCCGATTTCTAGGGATAACTCGGAGATCATGTCTTGAGGCCCACAGGGCCTAAACATGGAGTACCGAGAGCAGGATTGACCTGAGCATGGCCCTCGAGGGCCCATCCTTCTCTTCTTTCATCAGATTTGTCTTGTCAGCAGCAGCAGCATCCATCACCATCGGCCTGGTCTTGTATCGGAGAAGGCTCTTGCTCCATGAGGTAATTGATCCAGGTATCATGGTATGTGTCACTTCTGATCATTATAACCTTTAGATATATGCATCTTACTCCTTTTATTTCTAACAACTGCTTGGATCTTACATTGACCCACTTGACCATTGTTGAGGGGATTGACAGGGTGTCCTAGCAAGCCCGTAACAATAGGTTTTGGTTTGCCACCAGGGGGATTTCTGAAGAGCCATCGTCCACTCCCATCATATCATCACTTTTTCATCTTATCTCTCACTCATCTTTCCCATTCCCCTAGTCTGGGCATTAGGATGATCTGTTTGTAGGGTTGCACCTTATCTCCTAGGAAGAAGGGGCTAAAGGCCCAGAAGGTAAAAGCAGTTGGTAAAAGATAAAAGCCATAAAATAAAACCTAGAGATGCCTCGCCCAGGGATCCTCGAGATGGAAATAAAAAGCCTCTCAACAATAAACAAGAGGGACCTTGAGAAAAATAACTAAACAAGACCTAGCCAAGAGGATAGGGGGTCTCATCATGAGCCAGCCTATTATGTTCATTGGTACCTAACAGCATGACATTGCCATTATCTGGTTACCATGCCAGGGCAATGACCTTTGGTTGCATGGCCAGGGAAAGGGGGTCGCATCACGAGCCAGCCTTATCATCTCTGTGAAAGTGCTTCTGGGTAACACTGTCAATTCTGGTCACCACGCCAAGGCAGTGTCCTCTAGTTAGTCATTGAAATAAATAAAAAAAGAAAAAGCAAATAAAGAAAAGAAAGAATACAGGCAATAAAGGGCTTGGAAAAAATTGCATCCATGACGGGTACAGCTCGCCTTCTAAAAAGGCACCCACAGGTAATATCATGCATCCCTGTCTTTCACTCTACCTGTATGTCTGGACATCCCTTATCCACATCACCTCGTTCTACATGGTTTCGATGATACCCCTTGGAGACTTTCCTTTCCTTATGGATACTAGCCCAATAGGGTGTCTTGTCTTTTTCTTTAGCTTTGTATTGTAGGTCTTTGTAATATCTTTAAGCTATTGAATGATATATCAGGGTTTTTATGCATATGTCTGATAATATTAATGATGAGACATGATTAACATTGCTATGATCCCTGTGACTAATGAGCCCATGGAGGGCGAAGTTTTTGATGTACAGGACCATGCCCGACGGACAGGTACCACGTGGACCGGTACACATGGGGAGATGATTAGTTCGGACCTCCATGGGGCTGTACAGCCCATCAGATGGTTGTTGAGACCCCATCAGGGGCAGAGACAGGACAGTGCTTGGTTGAGCTTTTGCACCTGAGAAGAACAAGGACGTTCCATCAGGGACACTTTGGCTGAGTCGGACCTAGGGGGATTGACCCACTTGTAGTGGAACGTTGGCCCCAGATGACCCAGGACGTCACCAGGAGGCTTGTGACGTCATCATGGCAGATGGACAGGGTTGTTGGCACGTGTGGCAGCTTGGGAGAGCCCAATAAGGGCTAACATTTGGCTTTTGGATGCTGCACTGGACCAAAAAGGGCCTAACGTCTCCCTCAAGAGGGCTTGACGTCTCATCTTTTGCTCATTTAGGGTTTGAAAAGAACATTTAATGTAAAAACAGTATGATTTTTGTTTAAAGCCTTGTCGGCTAATTTTATGACCTAAAATTTAAATAGAGGTCATGATACAGTATATATTGAGGAGTTTTATCCTTATTTTAAGAAGACACAACTCACTCTCTTGTGAGCTCTGATTTTTGCGCCCTAGTTGGGGTATTTCATCTTTTAAGTGAGGCGCACCTATTGAAGGAAGGATTTTCTTGGCATTTTTGGCATTTCTCTTGAAGGAAGGTTTACAACTAGGGTTTGCATTGCTATTTCTTCATGATATGTAAGTGTATTTTCTGCAAAACTTCTTAATTGAACGGTTGTAGGCTTGTATTCTTGCATTTATTTATAAAATATGTTGATTTAAAACCCGAGCTGACAAGCACACAAGTAGGTCCTTGTTTCATGTTCCCTAAAAGAGAAATATTCAGCCATTGAAGAAGGAAGGAAGAGCCTAGCCTTTGCTACACTCTTCTCACTTTTTCCATTGTGCTAGCTGTGCTTTTGAAAGTTAAGAAGGAGGAGACGTCCCAAGCCTAGGTTATCTACACCTAGGGCCGTCCTGCTTCTAGGGTTTGGTGATAGGTCCTTGCCATTGCAACACTCTCCCTCACCCTACTCTCTTGTCTTGACTTATCCTTTATGCTAGCCATTTTGCCAAGCTTGACCTAAGGAAGGAGAAAACAGCACGAGGCCTTGCTTAAGCAACACCGGAGTGAGCCTCTTTCCCCTAGGGTTTTGATTCTAGGGCCCTGCCATTGCAGCACCTTAGAACCCTTCCCTCTTGTCCTTAGCCTTTCACCCCTTCAACTTTGCGTCCTCTCTTTAATTGACTCCATTTACCCCTAGGCACTGATCTTAGATCCACAACGTTGAAGTGATAGTGCTCAAACAACTTCTTAAAACTCTTAAATTTGAAACCCTGATTAACTAGCTAACCCTAATTACGTTGACGTCACACTTGTTTATTCCATCTTGACGCAGCACTTTTGCTGATAAGCAATTAGATGATGGTTTAAAAGCATTTATTGAGTAAAGGATTGATTAAATACATTGTTGGCTACATCATCTCAGTATTTATTGATGAATTGATATTATTCCAATGCTATATTAATTGACATTGATCTCATTGATATCTATTGTTTTAATTGTTTATATATTGATATCGGATAGTCATATGAAGTACTAACCCATTGAATTATAGCCTGCATATATTGTTTTGCTATTGTCTTATTCCGAGCTGGTGTTCTCATTTGGGCATACACTTCTTTATTGGCTGATTAGCTAGACTATCTGATCTTGGTGGTAACCTGTGAGGAGGAACTTTTACTTTGACTTTTATACTTTGGCCTCTTCAAAACCCCAGGTTACTAGGAACGTCTCCCCTGGGCTAACCTCCCTGAATAGAAAGAACCTCCCCATTGTGGTGACATTGGGTGGGGTAGGTTCCTGTTACGCCAGTTTGGCCTCTACCTTCTAGCCATTTGACCTAGCTACAAACTGTGCGATAACATTTTGGCGTCGTTGTCGGGGAACACTGAGTCAATTCTCCTCGGACAACAAACCTTTTTAGTAAGCCTTGCCTCAGAGCCTTATCTTACAAGCTTACCTGGCGACTCCACTAGGGTGTTTTCCCTTTTCTTTGATGATTTCAAGCAAATCATCTCGCGACTCCACAAATAGCTAATGACGACTCGTAGTGGGCGTCAGTATATACTTTCATCTACTACTGTGACCTCCACAAATCCTGTCACCCCTGTAAGTTCTCCCAAATGGTCTCATAAAGAACTCTTTGGTCCTTCAAGCTTACCTAACACCCAAGGGGGGTTACATGATCCACCCAAGAAGGTCGAGTCCTGGATACCTAAGTTCTCAGGGGAAGATGCATCCTATGGCAACTCTCATTGGACTGACTTCTGTGATGCTTTCCAGTTTCACCAATCCAGACAAGAACACCCCGATGTCTTTTAAGGCTCTTTTTGAGCTCACTCACCGGAAGTGCCAGAAGATGGATTAACAAACTACCGAAAGGGAGCATCAAAACCCCTGAAGATCTTGAACAAGCCTTCAAGAAAGATTGGTGTGAAAAAGAAAGCATGGATTCCCTTTACTCTCAATACACTAATATTTGCAAAGCCTCTAGCGAGGGCATTAGGGATTTCAATGATAGGTTCAACCTTCTACTCAAGAAGATCAGTCCTAGTTTCTCAGAATAAGCTGTCCTCCAACACTACTTGAACTTGTTGGAAGGAGTTTTGCAGTTTACTCTCAAAGATCGGTCACCCTCGACTCTAGAAGAAGCACACTTTGCTTGTCAGATTGAGAAGAACCTTGAGTTCGAAGACTACATCCATCAAGTCAATCTCTCGCACAATAATGACCCCACGGAATCTAGTGACGAGGATGTCATCAAAGCTGAGCTTAAGTTCCCAGAAATTCTTTAAGTAAAACTCATGCCTCCCAAAAGGAAATGGAACGCAGCTTTCTCAAACTCAAGCAATGTTCTAAATGTCTCAAGACAACATGAACCATCTGAGGATTCGGGCATGGCCACTCACAAAAAACCTAACTTTGAAGATTCCTTGTTTGTCTTGAACACACCGATGTTAGAAGATCAAGATATGAGTGAAGCCGATAAGTCTGAAGAAATCGATCCAAGCACTAGTATGTCCTGTATCCTGCAAAGGGTTAAAAGGATTCGTGAAATGTTGAAAATTTCTTTTCTAAAAAAACTAGACTCGGATGACCAATTACCTTTTAAGGGGATTCCCACACTATTACATACTGGTCATTCTGAGAAGGATGAACCAACACCCTTTTCAGTGGATCCTTACTTTGTTTCAAGATTGTCCCACTTTTCCCTTGACAGGAGAAGACACAGATCGGGGTGATTATCCCGATGATGCCTCTAATACCTCTGAAGATTCAGATGAAGATAGCTATCCAGTACAGAGAGTAAGTAATTTCGTTGAGTGGAACGAAGATGTTTTCAAAGACATAGAAGTTCCAAGCACCATCATTGTGGACGAAACCCCTTGGTGTTTTCAATACAGTGAAGCACATTGGGAACATGAGTGTCCTTACAGTAGTGGTGGCAATCAACAAGTAAAACATATAGACTACTTCATAGAAGGCCCCCAAATAAATATCACCACTGAAGAGCATCAAGAGGCCATGAAAGAAGCAGCCAGGTCAGCCAGGATGGCGGTAATAAACAAACTAGACTAGGAATCAAAAGAAAAGCTAAACAAACGAGAGTTCCTAGTGTATAGAAGAAAGAAGTTGGACCAACCTTCCACTGACCAAAGAAAAAAACTGCCTTTGGATGTAATCTTTCCTAAAAACTCCAATACTGAAAGGGTTAACCTGAACTTTGACCTTGAAGAGGCATTATCCAAGATGTTTGTAACCATCCCTTTAAGAGAAGTCATTAAGGTACCATCTATCAAAGAGCGATTTGACAACTTTTTCCAAGGATCAGATGGACCATTGAAAGATGGAACTATTGGTCGTATCTAGAATGTACCTGTAACTACAACTTATGTGCAAAAGCCCAGTGATTCCATCAAAGATGACAAAGCACAGCCGACTCCTCATAAATATTCTCCAGAAGATACGCCTTTTGCAAAGGAGGAAAGTTCGAATCAGATTAAATGGATCAAGAAAGAGGAATCCCAACAACTCATGGACGAGCTCAAAGGTCAGGAATCAGAGACTGCGAAAATACTAAAGGTGGAAGATGATGTACGGATCCGTCCTTTGTAGAAAGAAATCTTTATAGCAGAATCCCACCCACCTCCCTCTACACAATACACCACGGTTATTCAAGGAACGACCAATTTCAGAGTCAAAGAGTACAAGGAGGGAGACATGGTTTGGATGTGGGATGCCAATAAAGGGAAGCCTACTAATATCAA
>JASDQU011027865.1:16097-31608 GCA_032191745.1 Picea mariana | reverse complement strand
ATATGGATGGGGGCTGGGGCTTAGCCCCAGCCCTGTCCATGCCCATTCCCAAACACATTGCAATTTAAATACATTGTTTCACATATACATAATAAGAAACACTTGTGGGCGCGTCGGTTGGGCGGCCCTTCCCAAAGCGTTACCCCTGCCCGGAGGTCGCAGGGTCGATTCCTGCCGACTACACAAATTTTAACCAATGTTTAGATGACACGTGGCGGCCATTGATTGGTCCACATGTCGCTATCCCATTCACCACAAACAAGCCACATGTCTTACGTCGACTCGTTCACACGACTGCCAACACATCTGCCACATGTCGTACGGTCTTCCACGTCAGCATCCGTACGGACTGTACAGTCAGCACATTTTTTTTGCCTGTTTGTCGTTTTGAACAGAACGCGATATCTATCTCATTCGATGTCTGTTTGAACCCAAATGAGTTGCTTTGGGTTCGTGACGACGAGGTCTACGCTCTCGTTTGATTTGAACGATTCCGAGCACTTTGAATTTTGAGCAAAATTTGATCCCCTGGATCAACCACGTATTTCCTTGATTATGAAATGTCGTAGCTCTTAATTCGAAGTTTCCAATTGCATGATCTAATTTTAGATTTATGGTGAAGATTTTACGAAAATTACACCACTTAATAACGATATTAGATTTATACGAGTGGTGGATGATGTGGTGGTGGGAAAAAAATGTCATCGGGAATGGTGATATTGTATCGAGGAGTATGGAAAATGGTTAAGTATGGAGGTGTAAAGTGATGAATGGAGAGTGCATTATGATTATTTTATAAATGCGGGATGTGGGATATGGAGAACGGAAGGGAAGATATGAGGGGGGCTCACGCATCTGCATTCAAGAAATATACTAAGTACCAAAAGTTTGATTTTACGGGTTGTGGAAATATGTGAATCATTTTAGAGTACAGGGAAATGCAGGACGTGGGGTTGTGGGTCTAGGGAAAGGTAAATGGAAAAAAAATGGAGGACCTTGCATCTACATTCAGGAAATCGGTTAAGTGTCAAAAGGTAAAAGGTGCATCATGAATGAAGTAGAAATAGGAAGGGTATTTTTTAGTGTTGCAGGACATGGGTATTTGTGAGATGAGGGATAGATTAGCCTTCCACAACAATACCTCCGCAACAATGAAAATGGATAAGTGTTGGGATTTTGGAGAGGTGGAAAATAAACTAAGTATGGACTTGCGGACTTGAATACTTGGTGGCAACCTGCTCTGCACCCAGCATTTTTAAAGAAAAATGGCTAAGTATAGGATATACAAGAGGCAGGAAAAATAAATATGAATAGATCTTTATACAATGGCATTGATCAAAACAATTGGATCAACAACCCTCATCTAGGGATTGGAATCCTCCTTTTGATGGCTGGAAGTTTTTGCAAAACAACTCCTCATGAAAATTTTCCTAGCCCATACAATATTTTGCATCAAAAATACCATTTCCAGATGAAAGTGCACGCAAAAAAGAAGATGAAGATGAAGAAATAGGTGGCTGGAAATTTCTGCAATTAAGAACCTATAGTTCCAACCACTAAATCACTTTTTTCAGATGAAAAATCATGCATAAATTCTCCAACACATTAGGAATGGAAAATTGATGTATTTTTAGCAACTCAAATCTGCTCCTTATGCTGGAAAAAAACTACACAAAACTCATATGACGTGGCTGAACATGTTGCAACAAATCCTCCTTAGAGATGAGAGTACATGGCTGGAAAAATCTGCATAAATATCTTCACAAGGCTACCCAAAATCTGCATCATAAATATGGACACATGGATGGAAAATATCATGTAAAAAATTTTAATGTAGCTCCTTAATCTTAATTTGCCCATAGGCCTCAAAATCTACAATTTCTTCCATGGACACATCACTATATGTATCATAAATAGGATCTCCATAATGTTTCCAACAATATCAATTCATATCATAATCAAAAATTTGAAAAGTGATGTCTATAACTTCATGTCATAGGGTGCCATTGTCTTCATCAAATGGAGACATAAATGTTTTTTCCAATTCATCATTTTCCAAGAGTTTGTTCTAAAAATTATCCCTCTCAATATTTAACAAGGAATATCACCAACTTCAAAAAATGGAGAATCTCCAAAGCTTACCAAACCCTTAACCTCATGGGGAGGAGAAAAAGGTGCATGGGTACTCTCATCTTCAAGGTCTTGCATGGGAGGATAAGGTGCTTCTTCATGGATTTGAGGATCTTCTTCTTATATTTTGTCTTCAATGGAGATGTGAGAAGAGTATTCATCTGTGTGTTCTTCAAGTGGAGGCGTAGCAAGATCTTCCATGGCTTTAACATCTTCAAGAGGAGGTTGAAGTGCTTCTTCATGAACATCCTCTTTTCTTTATCACACCATGTGTTTCCTTGATATTTTCAACATAGGAAATCCATTCCTCGTGATCCTTAGGGCTCCATTTCTTGTAAAATTCCTCAACAAAACCTGCAAAAAATGATATTTCTCATATGCCAAGATGTTTAAACCATTCCCTTGCACTCTTTCCAAATCTACATACAAACAACTTTATCATAACATCTTCATTATTAATGACAATATTTGAAATGAATCTAATGAAAGATAATATGTGTATTGTGGTTGAGTCCTCCTATGCACCAAAAATTGGAATTGACCCTAAATCTACATTTGGTTTCCCATGAGGGAAGCCCTAGGATATTTGAGAAAGAAATAGGAGCATACAAATCATCCAACCATGGGGGGAATTACATTTTTTATTTTATTCTAGGTCTTAAATACAAGGCTGAAAACAAAAAACTACAATGAATAATGATCATACCTCATACCAATACCAAGAGTGGAGTCACCAATATGAGATTCTTCAAAAGACCTTCAAGATTGATGGATGTGCTCACCTCTACACCCAACAATGTCTTGAAAATATGTAAGGAACAAGGGATTTGCCTCTTCATAGAGTCACCATGTGAGGAAGAGATATCCAATACAACACTCTCACAAAAATGTCATGAAGCATAGTCTTCAAATTTTTTAGGAAATGGACTTTACCCCGGCGATGATGCCAAAATGATACCTCCCAAATTATACTTAATGATTAAATACCTAAGATGCAAGGCATAACCCAAGAGAGAACTACTAGGATGGTCGCCATTGTCACCTATGCAAGTTATCCTCTTAACTTTAGGTTGACTCTCCTCTGGCTCAAGGTGGGTATCCTAGGTCTCCTCCAAGGTGGATTTGGAGATCTCCAAGCTCAAACATCTCAACAAGAAATGAGTAGAATCTCACAAGAGTGGAAAACTAACCAAAATTTAGCTCCAACACTCATATGTGAGGTAACCTTCTCAAATCATGCTAATCATCTCCCAAAAACCTAGAATGGTAAACAAGGTCTATACATGCCAAGTAGATGCAACCTCCAAGGTCGACATCTCCTTTAAAGGTGATACATTCCTCAAAATATGTTGATGTGGTTGAATTCTCCATGAACTATGATATGGCATGGCATGAATGGGACAGGTTCATGAAGAATAGTTGTCAAGTTCCTAGGTAATTTTGTATATTCCTTCAGAGTTGTGAATATGCCTCCAGAGTTGTGAATATGCCTTCAGAGTTGTAAAGATGCCTCGAGAGTTGTGAGAATGTATGAGGAGTTGTGCTAAAGATAATACCATTCTCCATGATACAAGCATCCACGTAAAAAACCATGTGTAAGAAAGTGAGTGTATTCCAAGTGATATATGTCATGATGAACCCCATGCAATGTACACTTAGCCCCAAAATGCTAAGATTCTCCACCAAGGGATCCATACATCCTCATGTCCAATCATTTAGTAGGGAGTGGAGACTATAACATCACATGATCAAGTGTGATTCTATATCTCTATGATAATCAAGAATACCAAGAAAAACACCATCAATACCTCTAGCACATCATCGTCCATGCCATCAATAATCCACAAAACCAAGTGAATTCCCCAACCATCTAAATCTCTTTATGATGAAAATCACAAGGGTAGTGAAGAAATTTACTAGTATGAGCCTATTTCAAAATAATGGGAAACAAACCAAGGAAAATTTTAGGTGTTAAATTTCTCCCATGGGCTAATTTTCCATGCTTTTTCCCAAAAAAAGATTCTCCATTCTAAAAATGGTTCGCCCAAATTTTATAGGATAAAATTGTTTTACCTTAAAAATCGTCAAAATTTTATACAAACTATATAAACTCCTTAGAAATTTAAATATTTTTACAAAAATATTGCCAAACATTTATAGTTGGCATATTAAGGACTAGTAAGATTCGCCAAGGTTTCTACATTTTAAAATAAATTTCCTTCCTTAAAATTATCCCTGAAACAAACTACCCTAGCATAATCTATGTGGGTAGATGATGTTATGAGTGTACCTAACCAATTTGAGGTATTAATTCCCATTGACCCTAAAAAATAATTCTTGTGGGGCCTTCGGACTCCATTTTTTAGAATGGTAGCTGACCAACTGAGTTTATTCATCAAGAGATAGAGTAGGATGTTAGAAATATTGTATCAATCTTAATGTCCTAAACCACTTTATTTTTACTTGAGGATATAGTTGTTCTCCTTGGTAAATGTACACTTAGTTATGTGTATTGTTATTGGTGGTTAGCTATTTATGTACTATGTATATGTACGTTATGTTAATACAAGTTGATTCGGCTTTGTTCCTTTTCTGCCATATTATGAGTTCTTAATTTTCTTGGTTATTTTCTTACTCGGTATTTTTATCATGAATTTCTACATTGGATGGTTATGAGTGTTCTAGATTTGATTATTTGAGGACAAGATTGGGGCCCACTTGAGTTTTTTCTTTTAAGTTGAAGATCGAGTCTTTCAACTCCATTCAAAACAATATGATTACCCCTTTTTCACTTTTGGGGGGGGTATATCTGATGATACATATTTCTCACCTTTCAATTGACAAGGGGGAACTTAGTGATGATATGTCAGACTTCAAGTTTTGAAGTCTACCTTGATGATTTGCAGTTCATTCGGGGCGATGTTTTTGAGGATGATTATGATTGATTTAGGATACATGATATAGAATAGATGGTTTTGACATCGATCATTTCTGGAATGATTTTGTAGATGGAGGATGGATTCAATATGGCAGATGCATTTATTCATGATGATTATATTTTATACTTCTTGATGGATTTGATTATTTGGATTTGGATTGGTCAGTTTGACCTTTAGAGGAATTTCGCCGAGACATTTTAGCACTTGGCAGTTTAGATGGATTACGGATTTTGATGGATATTAGATGCATGGATTATTTTGGATGGATATTGGATGGTGGTGGTTCGACAGTTCGACACCTTGATGAATTAGTTTGACATCTTGATGATAGTTCGACATTTTGATCAATAGTTCGGATTTTTTATAGTACTAGCAATTCACCTGGTTACTACCCATGAGAGTTTTATGGATGGAGCATTTTATGGATACAGGGTTTGGATTTATTTCAAAACCTTTTTTCTATCAGAAGGGTTATTGACAATTATTTTTTTGTTGATTTCTGAGAGTGGTTTGTGAACTTATTTTTTCACTTGATAGTCTTCGAAATTTACAGGGAATATCTTCAGATCTAGTACAGAAAAAATGTTTCTTTTTCATTTGTGCTTGGTGCATTTAGGATCGTCATGCATTTTCAGGACTCGAGATGTGTTGGACATGTAGCCAATTCACTTCTCATCAAAGTTTGCTCTCATTGGTTTTGGGTTCACTTCAGTGAACACCCACAATTTGTTTAGCTCGTTTGGTACATAGTGAGTTTTCTAGATTTGGTTTCGACATCCACTTTTGGTGGTTTTTCATAAATATCTTCCTTGATACTCATGAGATTTCAAACCATGAGTTAAAATTTGAATACTTATCATCTTTTGCACTAGTCCTTGTTGTTGAGTTGATACATTTGTATGGACTTAATATTAGGGATGTTTGTTAGAAATATTGTACTAAACCACTTTATGTTTACTTGAGGATATACTTGTTATCCTTGGTAAATGTACACTTAGTTATGTGTATCGTTATTGGTGGTTACCTATTTATGTACTATATATATGTATGTTATGTTAATACAAGTTGATTTGGCTTGGTGTCTTTTCCGTCATATTATGAGTTCCTGATTTTCTTGGTTATTTTCTTTCTCAGTATTTTCATCATAGGACAGTAAAGTCCTTGCAAAGAAACTCCACTACTAAACATTGTACCTAACCAACCAAGGTATACATCATGAGTTAGAGTGGATTTATTTCACACCATAACCTTGAGGGGTATTAGGGGTGTTGTGAGTCTAGGAGTCTCTCCACCACACTATGGTTGATTATTTGGATGTGTGTTTCTTAATTTGATCTATAGGACAAAATGAGTGATCTAGTTGAGTACTTAGTATTTTATCCTACACCCTCATTGACCTTGAGCCCTTACTTGGGGGAGCAACACTTCGGCATAGGTGATTGCATAGGTTGGTTGGAAAGACACCTCTTAGACATGATTTCCCTTATTAGAAACTTGATCATGGAGAATTGGCTTGGATTGGGGGTTGGTCATCAACAAGGAAAAGGTTTATAGGTGCATGTGTATTTTTTCTACTACTTATTGTGTATTTAATTGTTGGATTACGTAATTGCTTAAAAATAGTTGAGCTTCTTGATTGATTAGGGAAAAAGGAATCTTAGTAGGAAGCACCCTCCCATCTAGTTTATGTTGAGTTTGGGCTATTACACATATTCCAATAGAAGAGTGGTTCCCACCTTTGTTTCCATCAAATTTGTTATGAACTTGTATGTTTAAATTACTTCAATAAATGAATTCTCATCAATGCCCTAACATATGAAGTAGGGCATGCATATGAAATCACTATTAAAATACCTTGAATATTGTTCCTCAAGTTAATTTCAAAAGTTATTCCACCATACCCCGGTGTTCTTAATCAACCTAGTAACCTAAAAAAAGAATGGGCCCCAACAATATATATTAGTGTCTTTTTTTTAGAATTTATTTAAACGTCTTTAGATGTATCTAGTGACTAAACAAGTCCAAGACCTTATGGCGTAGGCAATGAGTCCATTAACCATATTCTAGATTTTAAAACTTTCATAGCACCAACTTTAATCAAACCAAAGATTGAATTTTAATTTGTAATAAAATTTTGCATTTGGAAAAAAATGGGTAGGTGATCCAAAGGCATTATATCCCTAAATCAGCATTTGAAGTTTTTCAAAAAGGTTTTTGAATCTCCTCTAATTCCACAAGGTATTTTCGCCTTCAAATTGGAGCCAATTTTTTTAGGAGTGTACAACTTCACTCACTTAGAGTGATTTTCAAGTACAAAGTTTGAACAATGCATAGCATCACTATATTCCAACCCCTATCAGATACATTCAAATTTGAGCCAGATTTCCACAAGAATTTTCCAAGTACAGTTTTGTCTCTACACTTTGACAATATTTAATGTTCTTACATTACCAGTAAGTAGGTGGATAATTCCATAGTGTTGAGCTCGCTTGTGATTCTCAATACCCTAGCACCCTTTTAAAATGTCCTTCGAATGAGAAGCACATGAGATACCACTTATGGGAAACAATTCTAAGATGCCCTAGACAACTAATTTATCATTAGTTGAACAAGATTACAAAATACTTGAACTTTTGTCTTCCATATTTTCAATTATTTAGGTAATTTCAAATTTTCTACTACCACACTAATGAATTGTATGTTGTTTCAAATGTATAGTGATAGGTTTGTTCCAATGGTGACCAAGAAGATGAGATCAAAGGGAATAAGTTCAACTATTGCACCAAATATGAAATAAAGAACCATCACCATATACATTGACACCTCTTGTAAGACGATCCTTCCCCACTATTCTCGGTATGGAGATATTTTTAGGATATTCAAGGATGAAACAAAAATGACAACATTCAACAATTCAATTTCCCAAGATGTCGATGATGACATAACAAACTTCAATGTCAAGAGATCCCAACTACATAATGTGGTATCCAAATCAACAGTTATCCCTTGCTAATATGTGATTCAATCGTTTGTTTAGCATAGAAATGTAGAAATAAGGTAGATAATGCCCAACATAGGTAGGTTCATAAGATTCTGTGAGGAAAACATTCTTGAAGTTCACTAATTTCACTACAAGTTCCCAAGAGTTGAGGAATACTTGACTAATAGTTGGGTAAGGCAATTCTCGAACATGCACAATTACTATAGTATCCTAAAGGAATGGTGGAAAGAGGGAAGGCAATTTATATCTATAGAGACTAAATTGTCGCCTACCATCAACCTTAAAAGTGTTATTGCAGTCCTTGTCACTTAACTCTATCAGGAAAAGGACATTATTGCCTCACAAAATATTAGTTCCGATTACTATACCAAATCCTTAGTCAAAGGACAATCCTTAATTATGAAACCATACTATCACACATATTGAGCGATTACCTAAGAAAAGTGAAATCAAAACCAAAAGGCACCAAGCCAAAGATTTACATTTCTTATTACCTACTAGACATAGTATGTGTAGCAAACACACTCCCTAGAATGGGATGGAATTGGAATAATGAGTGAACACATGTCCATGTATATTGTAAGGACCTATGAGAGAACAAGTACACTCCAAGTTATGGAAAAATATATGATCATTTCTTTGCTTCATTATATGAATTGATTTTTGGAAGAGGTGCCCTAGTTTATTTGAGGATGTTATGAAAGTCTTAAAAACTATGGGAGAATGGTACTTAGATGAAGGAACAAATTATATCAGAGTATATGGAACTATAAAATCACTCCACACTCTACCAAGTATGTTCCGGACATATTTGTACTTAGGGAGACAACCTATAAACTATCCACTTTGGGTTTAATGAAGATTTAGCCATGAAACAAAAGAAAGGTTGTTGAGCTTACCCTATTTTTTTAGGAGTATATGGTCTACCAAACTTTTCCTACACACTAATAGAAGTGGAGAAGATATACCAATATATATTTGGAACTAAGCACTTCAAGATGCATCACCCAAGAAAAGGTCGTCATAGAGCTTAGATCTTCCATGAACATAAGATGCCCCTATTCTAATGAAGAAAACCTAGAGGAAGAAGTCAAAATTAGGACCTTAATTTATGAAGGAGTCTTAGAGAGGAAAAAATCGATAGCGAAAGTGTAAGCAAAGAAAGAAAGCACCTCTAGAAATTCCACAATAACAAAGAGATTAGTGCATAAGTGAAACACAACCATACTTAAGCACAAAGAAATAAAAACACTAAAGTTCTAGTTGTATAGACAAATAAGAAAAAAGGTACACAAGAAAATCCTCTAGCAAGAACCCAGGTGGAAAAAAGTAACATTCATGGGATGAATTAGACTTCCACTTCCCATTCAACAAACATGAACATAACAACGAGTGGCCTAGTAGAAATCTTTAAAACCCATTGTAGAGAAGGGATAGTGCCTAAAAAATTTGGAGATGTGAAAAATGCTCTCTCAAAGTCAAAGGGCGGGCAAGTAGAGATTCATTAATGGTCAAGAGAAATGGAGGGGATATACACCCTGAATCAAAATAACCCAAGATTCCAACAATTTTTCTAAGGAAGACAAATAGTAGAAGATGAGGTGACATGACTGAAAATGTTCACCTTCATTTAGAAGAAGAAACAAGTGGTATGGTCCATGCATAAGAAAAGATAGACATGGACTAAGAAAATCATAATTGATACCATAGAGACAATGGTGATGGATGTGGAAGACATGGATCTAGTAGCAATGGTCATTGTGACAGTCTCCACCACTCAAGAAAATGAATCAAAAGTTCTCAAGATGACTATTGACATAGAAGCATATCAAAAAACATTGTCTAGCTAAAACATCAAGTAGAGTATTATAAAACAACAAAGTATGACACTAATGACTTCATTGAGTATGCGCTTGAAATCCATGATGATATGTCACTTGTTTAGAAGGATTTCTATAAAGTCTTGTTGGGTATGTAAGAAATCGACAAGGAAGCATCAACCTTATCTACTCGTCTAGAGGATTGGTTGAATCATGCAAGTGGATGGAAAAGGTACTTGGGCTTCTTGACCTAGTTGCAGAAAGAATTTCCAAAAGCTCCTCCTCAGCTACCTCGCCTCCAAGAAAATATGATCGATTGGATTAACATCAAACTTAATCACTAGAGGGACATATCTAGGAGCCTATATGAAGACATCAAGGAGATGGTACAAAATTGTGATCAATGGTTAGACGATGCAACAAAAGTGGCATAAAAGTGCTAAGTCTCAACCTTCAAAGTAGATGGCGCCTTCTTGCCACAAGAAAACTTAATGATCCAACTAAGTAACATCTATAGTGTGTTCTTTAGAACTAATACCTCATATTAACAAATTCATGGAGAAAGATAGCATAAAAATGCCAGTGAGAAAAATGGGCCTTATCTATATATTTATCTCAAAGTTGGACAAAGAATATAAAGGACTCCAGCATGCGCTAAGTGCAATTTGAACCCCTATTGAACAAAGTTATTTCCCTAATTATTTTTAAATAGATAAGGTATATAATACATGGAAGAATTATGTATAAGCAGATAGGGATATTAAATTTTTGTTGGCTATTTAAAGGAAAACGAAGAGTGAGGAAATCAAATCACATCAACTCCCTTATCTCAATTTTGGCAAACAAGCTATCTTGTAATTGAGATTGAGAATTGTTAGAATATTGATTTAGTAAAGTTGAAGTTGTTATCTACAAATCTGAACTATCTTTGTTTTTAAATGATATCTTTGTTTTTAAATGACATATTTGGTTAAGTATGAATGCATACTTTCCAACTATTTATTGGCATTTGCTCTTTTCTTTCATGTGTATTGCTACTTGGTATTGGAGCACATATAAAATTAGACTTTGTTTACGTTATGTTCTACGAAACTTATTTTACTTAACTATTATATGAACTAAATGATATTGACAATTCATGATTTATCGGTTCAAAGTTACGTCTCCACTTTATTTTTAATCTATTATTCCTAGTACTAGGATTGTATTCTATATATTTTACTTGTATATCTTAATCAGAAAATAAAGTTAAGATTTAAGACTTATAAAATGCATTTGGCGGTTTGTGTCACCCAATAAAGAATGAAAATTAATTTTAGAGGTGTGGGTTGATGAGGATCAAAAGTCCATCCCAATGATATTTTAAAATATGTCGACTTTAATTGAAAATTATTAATGTTTGAAGTTTAATAAACCCATAGTGCATTTGAGTTTAATTAATTCAACTTTAATAAAATACATATCAAGGATCGTATGGTATAATTTTCAATGGATTGAATGTCATTTTAATAAATTTTAATTAATAAAATATTTAAGATGTATTAATATTGTTATAAAATATTTCATAATGGTTAAAACACATAATTAAATTTTAATGTTTTAATAAAGTGGTTTTTATCAAAGAGTTTCATTATCCATAATTGTTAGGTTTAGTATTATCGTGGAGTTATTTAGTTTTGTAGAAAACTTTTATCTATTTATCGAAATCCAACCATATAGAAAGTTTTAAAGTTTTTGTTGATTTAGAATTTTAATTGAATTTTTAATAATTTGGGTTGATTTAGAATTAGGAAAATCCCCTAAGGGAATTGTTTCACTATGTGTGGGCATTGAATTATGGTAGAACTCTCTTCATCTTGTAATTTTTGTTGGATGCTTATCATATTTGTGGTCGGAAAGAGGGTCCATTTGATACAAGATTAGCTTACTCTTGTTTATGGCATCATCTGATCTTGTAGTAAAGTTCTCTCTATTTGTTGAAATCCAACAATATGAAAATTAGGGTTCTCGTCGATCTAGAACTTTGATCAATTTTTTTACGATTTGGGTTGATTTAGAATTAGACAAAACCCCTACTAGCATTGTTCCACTATGTGCGGACCTTGAATCATGTTAAAACTCTACTCATGATTGAAATTTATATATGATTATTATCAAATGTGTGGCTAAAAAGAGGATCTATTTGCTACAATAGCTTGCTCCCATCTACAAAACCATCTAATTTTATAACAAACTTCCCTTTATTTGTCAAAATCTTGCAATATAGAAAGTTAGAGATTCCATCGATTTGAAATTGATCAAATATTTGATAATCTAGGTCAATTCAGAATTGGGAAAAACCCCTAAGGGTATTGTTCCACCATGCACAAGCCTTGGATCATGGTAAAACTCTCCTCATGCATGAAATTTCTGTCGGATTCTTATCAAATTTTTGGCTCGAAAGGGTGCCCATTTGCTACAAGATTAGCTTTCATAGCTACAAGGTCATCTAATCTTGTAGCAAACTTCCCTCTAATTGTCAAAATCTGACAATATAGAAAATTAGAGTTTCCAACAATCTGAAACTCTGATCAATTTTTTGAGTATTTGAGTTCATTCAAAATTGGGCAATCATGCGTGAGCCTTGAATCATGATAGAATTTTTCTATATCTAAAATTTCTTATAAAATTTATGGCTAAAAAGAGGGTCCATTTGTTAGAAGATTAGCTTAGTGCAAACTGTTGAAATATTGTAACTACGAAGAATTTTCTAAATATAATTGAGTTATTATTATATAGATCAATCCCCTTTTATGGATTGATCATGTCGGGACTTAAGTATGACCAAATCCCCTATTGTGGATTGGTCAAACCATGTTTATATGGTAATAATTGAGAAGTCGGCCCCTAGGGTTAATTAAAGTGGTTTTAACCACTAGTTGAAGAAGTCGGCCCTGAAAGACACAACCCTAGTGCCTATCAACTAGTATAAATAAGAGAGGATGATGCCTCATTCTTTCACTCACTCAGCCACTCATCTAGTGCGCAAGTTTTGGAGATAGTTGCAGTTGCCAAAAGAAGGAGAGAGAGGCACATGCTCAGTCTTGGTTATTCTTGGTGGTCTTGTCTTTTATCTTGTCATTGTATTGGCAATCTATATTAAGGAAGTTTTTGTTGGGTTTTCTCCCCCATGAGGGTTTCCCAAGATAAAATGTTGTGTACCTTGTGATTGTGTTTCTCTCAATGAGTCATGCTTATGTTATTATTGTCTACTAAATTGAAAAGAACTTAATAGAAGCTCTAAATTTAACATGGTATCAAATTTAAACTGAGTAGAGCACCTTTCACTGGGTAACCAAAAACGTCATTGTTGTCGTACAAGAAAATTAGGGATTTTTTTTGGAAGGGAATTTCAACCTAAAAATCTTCTAGCAAAGTGTGCCCTAGCCTAGCAAACTTATTCGCAGCTTGAGCACACCTTTTTAGTGGTCAAAGCCTCCGAAAAGTCAAACCCTAGCTTTGATTGGTACTAGAAAACCAGGAAACCAGAACCAGTACCAGAAGTACCAGTCCATATTTGCATCAGTTTAGTTTCAAGGGGTAAAATTTGGATTTTCTAAAAACAAACTGCACCAGCCTACTTGCCTCGGCCCAGTGCATCTAGTCCCTGGATCATAATTCCAAAATTTGAAAGTTGAAATTTTAGGTTTTCCTCATAAAACCCTAAGTTGCAGTGATTGCAGTATCAGTTGTAGTTGCAGTACCAGTTACAGTTACAGTTGCATTATCAGATGCAATTGTGGTGCTAGTTCCTTCATGTCAGTTGCAGCACCAGCTGTAGTACCAATTGTAGTGAAATTTTTGTGAAGTGTTGGGATTGTTGTTTTATTTTCCTAGTGCATCTTACCCTAGCAAGACACTATCAGAGGTATGTACTTGCATATGGTTAAAATGTATTATTATTCTAAAAGGGTACTTGCAGGAGAAAGGATCTGTTGACAATCATAGATACAAAAGGATCTCAGATCTAACCCATTCAGAGGAATAATGCACCCCAAGTTTTATCATCTTGTTATGCATCTATTTGTTATGACATCATTATGAACATCTAGGTTGTATGTTGAAGTTATGACCATCATACTAATCCTTGGTCAAAATTAAAGTCAAGGTATTAGAATGAGATTAGAGTTTATTCTCTAACTTAGATTTGTGTCAAGATAGCATATTGTCTTAGTACAGAGGACAGGTTGAAGAAAGCACTTGTCATATTGAGTGAAGGAGACTTGGAAGAAAAGAAACACACTCATTCTTGAGGACAACACTCCAAGTTCCAGGTTTGATTAATTAAGCTGATAAGATTCAAAGTTGCACATGACAAGTTTGATAACTACCTCATTACAAGTAAACACTATAGTTGAGGTAGCAGCCTTTGAAAAGTATTATACTTGGTAGCATGTGAGCATATTGAGATAAATGCTTATTATTTACAAAATACAACTAACATCTCCTCTAGGAGAAACTTCTTGTTTTGGTTCCAGATTACCATGGAGTAATGTTTGATCACAACACTAGAAGAGTGTTGCTCTCATTTTGTATTGTATTTCTTACTTTTGACCTATGTTTCAGGCAGGTCACAAGTGATAGCTCTAAAGGAGCTATTGTGACGATTGTTCTTGATATTTCTTTATTATTAATATAAAGAGTATTATTCATGTATGTTGTTGTTCTTGTTACGGGTAGGTCACAGGTGCCCTGAGGAAGTTATAGTGACAGTTGCAGGAGGCAACATATTAGATGAGACATGAAGCAAATTATGTACATGGTCATATACATTCATGTACGAAAGAAGATGAAGAAGAAGTTATTGTTGAGATACATAGTATCTAATATGGAGATTGATTGTAAGAAGCAAAAGGCCCCAAATATGACCGAACATTAGAACAAGAACTCACAGTAAACTTGTTCAAAGGATAATGAAGCCACCTTGACAGAAAGCAGAATTTATTTTACGTCTGACTCATCTTTTCATATTTAGACTTGGTATTCAAAACCAAGTATATCTTGTAGAGACTATGAAGTCTTTGTAGACTCAGAAGAAATCAAGAATAGAGTGAGTCTGATCTCAGAGAGGATCAGATGGGAAAAGGAAACATCTTCCAGGACTGGGAGACAAGATGCCATAAGTTGAGAAGACTAGATCATAGCTTCTAGGAGACATGAAATCTCCCAGGAAGATTCCCTTGTTTCAGTGACAGAGAAGGAAGCCAGTCAGAAGGACTGGGATATGGATTTTTCTGTGAGACTAGAAGGGAATTTAGTGTTGAATTCCAAGATTGATCCAACAGATAAAGCATGTTGCAGATAACAGTATAAATATGTACAAAGCCCTATTTGTGTCCAAAATATTCTCCCAACAAGAGGGAGAAGACTATGACGAGACACTTACTCCAATAATCAAAGAAATAGTTCCAGTATTCATGAAGACAACCAGAACAACCATGATTCAGATACAAGTATGAGATGTAGGGGGGGCAATCCCTATATTTGATATTGAGTATTAGTTGATGCAGTACACTAGTCGGGCCATGGAGACATGACTACAATAGAAGATAGAGTTACCTCCATGAAAGAAGAAGAGATAT